>VUQS01066936.1:0-20788 GCA_015108495.1 Heterochromis multidens | reverse complement strand
ATAACCACTCATTACAACCAAGGTATGCAGAGGAGCACCTCTGAACAACATACTGAACCTTGAAGCAGATGGGCTACAGCAGCAGAAGACCACACTGGGTGCCATTTCTGTCAGCTAAGAACAAGAAACAGATTCACATGGACTCACCAAAATTGAACAATAAAAGATTGGAAAAACAATGAGTCTTGATTTCTGCTGCTACATTTAGATGGTATGATCAAAATTTGGTGGAAACAACATGAAAGCATGGATCCATTCTGGTGGTGGGCCCCTTTGTACCAACTGAGCATTGTTTAAGCACCAAAAGCCTACCTGAGTATTGTTGCTGATCATGTTCATCCCTTTATGACCAGAGTGCGCCCATTTTCTGATGAATGCTTCCAGCAGGATAACGCACCATATTCTTTGTTCAACTCTGATAAAAAAATCATCTTTGGTCATTACTTAATTTTTTTGTTAAAGCTAATTCATTAACTAAAACTTATTTCACTTTTATATAACTTCTATTTAAACTATGCTTCATTCCACCCTTGTTTGTTCTGACTATATTTCAAAGTGTTTTATTTACCTGACCCCCTCCTCTGTCAGAAAACAGTGCTACTAGCCATCTGTTGCTGTGTGGTCTCAGTTCCTAAGTCCAAACTGAATTACAGAAAAAACTAATTTAAAAATCACCAAACCGTGACAAATAAATTACAGTGATTACAATGCAGGTCTACTCACTTACTTACTTTATATTCATCAATTGTCTGTGGTGTGCACAGGGGGCCGGTGTACATCCCAGCTTACACCGGATGAGGACACTGTGCACATTTGACACTTATTACATGACTGACACAAACAGAGAGAGGACTAAGGACAATCTATAATTGGTCATACTTGGTGTTATTACTATGTTCTGTAAATAACCCAGCCTGGAAATATATAGTCATTACCCCGCATATCCCATTTTATCTTTGAACCTTTAGATGAGTTTGCTGGACAACCTTTCATTTCACCTCACTGGATGTTGGGCATCTGTTTCCCACTCCAGACATACATCGTTCCCTATTTTCTATTCATTGCCTTCTGTCCCTATTCTACCTGCTCCTCCGTCTTCAGATTTCATCCTTCCTTCCACCTGAGTCCTCTCTGTGGCAGCTGAAGAACTCAATATCCTTTCCTTCAGAGATATGAGATATGAGTGGGCTTTTTAGAGCAGTTATTAAAGTGTACTATACTATCTGTGGAGCTTTCAGTGTGGAAATAAAGGACAATGTGGAGATTTTCATTTGTCAGGACTGAAAGGACTGATGCAGAAAAGTATATTTACCAACAAAGCAAACTTTCAGGTTAATTTTATTAGAGAAGGACTATTTGCACACCACCAATGATGCAGAATCCATAAAGAAGCTGTCATCCTTCTTTGATTTTCTGATTTAATCAATTCCAATTTCACAGGGAGATGTACAAGAAAGATTTACCCCGTAATCAAAGCCGATATAAAAAAGGGAAATAGCTTCCATTATTATGAAGGACGTGTTAAAGCAAAGCTTCTAAATGTTCTATTTCTCTGATTGCAACCTTGCATTGATTACATTTCTGTTCTTACAACTGTGAATTACATTGTTAACATAGGTTTTACTTTAGATCCATTACAATGTGACTGCCATTCACTGAAAGATATTAACAAATTCCCTAAATTCTCTTTGACAGCAACATGTTTCCAGCCAACTTGGTCCAAGCTACATTTCAACAGGTGAGCTCAAATGCTCAAAGTAAAGATGGTTGTTATCCCCTGCAAACCTAAATGAACGTTTCTAATGATGTCATGTTCACTGTGCTCTGTTTTGGTTTCAAGTATCGAACCCAAAGAGTCGCAGAACTCATCCCCAAACCGACAGTCGCTCAGCTCCTGGATGAGACAACCACGCGCAGGGTCTACATTTATGGCATCCAGGATGACAATGGTACCGACACCCAGAACTTCTCCCTGGATCTCACACCGCCTCCTGACGTCATTGTGAAAACATCTCCTGGCACCAGCGAAGGCATGAATGTACTGGGGATTGTTATATTCTCTGCAACCATGGGTAGGCATTTGGCATGCTTCCTGCAAACACTAACATCCACAATGCACATACATAAATACATATATTGTGACATAACTGAAGCCCTGAAACAATTCAGTTTAAACTGTGCTGTGCAGAGGACAAAGAAATGTTTTCAGTCTCATCAGTTAACACTACTGAAAACATCATTGGAGATGTATGGGTGATAAATTATGCATGCTGCATAATTGTTGTTCTTTTCCCATCCAGGAATAATGCTGGGAAGAATGGGACCCAACGGAAGTGCTTTGGTCAACTTCTGTCAGAGTTTGAATGAGGCAGTTTTAAAGATTGTTGCCATTGTCATTTGGTAAGAGCAGTATTTTACAAGAAAATCCTAATCAAAGAAAAGTAACAAAATGTGTGAGCAGTTTTGCTATCAACTATTAGTAATAATGATAAAAATTTTAACTAGCATTGGTTGCCATTCATTCTACAGCACGTTAAATTTTAAAAGCTACATTAAGAAAGTGAACTTTAAAGATGTAAACATCAACGAATTAAACAAATACTCTCATTTGAAGCCTAAATATTCTGATATTAGAAACTAGATGTTGACTACGATGCGTTGAATCCTAATTACTTTGACATTTTATCATCATTGCTGGGTCGACCTTTTTTGTATTTTAGTGAAATGTCTCAACAACAATTGGATGGATTACAAGGAAATGTGGAACAGACATTCATGCCCCACTTTAAAGCCTTCATCTAGTAAAGGTGTATTGTGGTGATTCTTTTACTTGTCATGTTGTGGCAGACTTTTACCTACTTTTACCACCCATCCATCCATCCATCCATTCTCTTCCACTTATCCACCTACTTTTACCAGTTATGACAAAATACATGCAAAACTAACAGCATTCCATAAGCCTGAGGTGTGTTTTTGTTGTTGATGGCAAATGTTAGCATCCTACACATTATATTAAGATGCTGATCATGGTTCATAAAGCTGATAACCACCAGGGTATTAAAATTGTTATTAATTAAGTATGTCAGCATGTTGATATTAGTACCACTATGCTTAACAACCCTGTTTTACTTTACTTGCCTCCTCCTTTCTATCGCTTGCAGGTATTTCCCCTTTGGCATTGTGTTCTTGGTGGCTGGAAAGATCTTAGAGATGGATGACCCTTCAGCCATGGGGAAGAAGTTGGGCTTTTACGCCATCACTGTGGTAATGGGCTTGGTGCTGCACGGCCTGTTCATCCTCCCAGCCATGTACTTCTTCATCACCAAGAAAAGCCCCATAGTTTACATCAGAGGCATTCTGCAGGCCCTGCTCATTTCCTTGGCCACCTCCTCCAGGTAAAACATATGAGTTTGTACACCTACAGGTCCTATATTGTAAAAAGGGACACTTCCAAGTATTTTTTTTTTTATTCTTATTATAAATTTCTATAAATTATATAGATAGATAGATAGATATAAATTATAAAAAAATGATGTGACAAAAAATACTGTGAAAGTATCAAAATGCTCAATCCACAGAAATGCTCACAGCCTGTATTTAAAAACTGTGCCTGTAAATGAACCATCAGGACTTTTGTCACACATGTTCCTCACTCATGTTCCCAATAGCTCTAACTTGGACCTTCAACTCCACCAAGTGGATTACATTCATCTTTGATGTGAATGTCCCAGTACAATAGAAAAATCCTGCCGTATTAACACACTGTGCAGCTAATGTTGCTAAAATTACAATTAGATATGAATGTAAGCCCGTAGGACACAGAATTTTAATGCTTGGGGACTATTATGCTTTGTGTTCCACATACACTCAGCTGGCTTTTTTCTTAGCATTCTCTTGTGGTACATATGTGCATAATAAATGGTCATTATGTAAGTGATTTTAGAAACAATAATGCCACTGCATAAAAATATGTACAGTCACTTGAGACTTCCGTAGGGTCTCTCAAAAAAAGAAAGTAAAAGCTCTGAAAATTCACTGGCAAATTTTCATAGATTACATGTTGTCATGCAATCAGGATGTTTCCCAGAAAAACAATGATGACCACCACTTAATGTGTATAAGCTTCCATTTATGGTCAAGCAAAAATCTCAACACCAAAGAGAGGGCCAAGGCCAAAGAAGAAATGCTTTTATGCTCTATTAGGAGTGTAAATGGAGGGAATGAAATGGATGTTTGTTGTGATGTGATTTTTTTTTCTTTAAGCCTATCATCATATTCCACCTCAGGGCTGTGTTTGCTGATATATTTCTTTCCAACGATGCTGCAACTTGTAGCCTCTCAGCATGTTTACGGCATTTTAGTCCAGGGGTCGATGCTACAAAAGTATGTTCAGAATAGCCAGGAAATCTTTTTGTTACTTGTCCTCACTAAACCTAACAATAACAATGACGCTAAGCAGTGTCACATCAGGGGTTATAAACTCATTTAGTCAACCAAGGCTTATTGAATCTAACTATGAGAACTTTCATATAAATTTAGCGGTGTTTGCAGAGTATGACCAAACACACAAAAAGAGTAAACTATAATCCTAAACACCTACAAGGAATCTGAAAATATGTAAACCAGACTAAAAGCAGCACCACTGTGTTTCTTAGATCTGAAGTTCACCTTTATTCTTTTAGCTACAGCTCGGGTGGTGTTCTAAGAAATTGAAGCATTGTAATTGATTGCTGCCTGCAGGGGGAAAAAAAGCAAGAAATAAAATTCAATCCACTAAAGATCATTGTCTCTTAGTAGTGCTCTAGGAAAGAAAGATTTTATACTGTCTATACCTCTCACTATCTCTGAGGTCAGTGGGATCTTCCAGGAAGGAATGGTGACGTTAATTTCCAGTGAATTGATTGCCTGATTCCCTTCAAAACCTTAGAGGATTTGTTCTCTGTATCAGTTGTTGGTGTGTGCCACTGTGGCTACACGAAAGAAAAAAAAATTAAGTATACTTAAAAATCTAAACTAAAAACCTAATCCAACATACTTGTATTATTTCAGTCACATGCTTCAAGGTTTTCCCCACTCTGCACAGCAAAAAGGGGCTACGTGCTTTATTCATGCTTTGTTGTTTGGTTTGACAGTGTCTTGAACCTAAGAGCCATTTCCTGCTATAACACAATGGATTACATCACCTATTTTTCTTCATCTTTTCTTGCTGCAGCTCTGCCACTCTGCCTATCACCTTTAAGTGCCTCCTTGAGAACAACCATATCGACAGACGCATCATCCGCTTCGTGCTGCCGGTCGGGGCCACCATCAACATGGACGGTACCGCACTCTATGAGGCCGTGGCAGCCATCTTCATTGCCCAAGTTAACAATTACGAGCTGGACTTTGGGCAAATCATCACCATCAGGTAAGGAGCAGGCTCATAAAACCTGACTTGCGATGGGAAGTAAGGGGACAGAGCTTTTGCCACAGTGGCCCTTAGACTCTTTTTAATTTTATTTTAAATTTCTTTTTTTAAATGCTCTGGTATTATGTTGTGAAACACTTTGTGATCTCTGTCTCGAAAGGTGCTGTAGAAGTACATTTTTACTTACTTTACTGTACTTAAGTAAAAGATTGGTATCACATACAGTCAGATGAAATCACTGCGGCTCCTTTATCAAATATGAGTCAGGAGTGCTGAACCATTTTTAACAGCTGATTCTATAATTTCATTCATTTTCTAGGATGGTTTTAATCAATGTAGTGGAATAAAAAAAAGAGACAGGATTTTACACATCAAGTTTAATCTAATGACTGTATTCCGTTAAAATAATTACACAGTTGCTCCTGTGGATCTGGAGAAGTTTTCTAAAGGCTTAAGCGTGGGTTTCAGAGTAAATATTATGTAGCAGATAGTGGTTGTAGACAAAAATGTTGAATTTAAAGACATTTGTCTATACTGTATGTACACTCAAAAATGATTCTTTGCCCCCATAAACATGAAGCCAAAATTTTGAGTAAAATGCAACTGAAATATATAAAATCAGAGGTTTATTTATTCACATAATTAATAATTTAAAAAATGCTTGGAAAATCAAGTACATTTCATTTGACCAGATTTAATTAAATTTAATGTTTTACGTTGTACTTATACAACAAAATTACATGGAAAAATTTACATGTAATCAAATTACTTACCAACTACACAGACATCTATCATTCTTTAATCAAACTTTAGTACCCCACCTTTCTGAAGGTACAGTGCTAAATCAAATACCTCTGGACATCTTGCCAAGAGAACAATGTGCTAACAATTGCTAAGGAAAAAAAATGTGCTTTCATTTAAATGAACACAGTTATTTTATCTTCTGGCTGTTAGCTGCTGTGCAGATGTCTGTTCAAAGGTAATAAAATCCATCACCACAAAAACTTAACTAAACACTGATTTACACAGATTTAATTTAAATCATATTTAAATGAAATCTCAGAGAAGTGAAATTAGCATTTACTCTGATTCTAAATTATAGAGTTGTCACTTTAGTGCCTGAGAATTACCTCTGTAACTGGGAGCCTGGGACTGATCAGGAGGAATTATAGCGCTATTACAGAACCACTTTCTTTGTTTCTTGCCTTAATATAATTCAAAGTCATGGCAAGAAGTTGAATTTCACTAAATAAAACAGGATTTAAAAAAAATATTACAACAAGGGTTTGACAACCCTTTGGAGAGATATTTATATCTCTGCAGTTGTTGCATTTGGGGAAAAACATGCCAAAGTGTGACAGTTGAAACAAATTTTATGTGGGTCAAAAATGAACAGCAGGCATGTTTGTGGCTTTTTGACTGCAACATGTGAATAATAACGTCACACATTCAGTTTAATTCTGAATTAATAAAAATATTATGGGATTTACTAGATACACATATATGTAAATGTCACACAGATTACGCCTCATGTGAGCTTCTTAGTCTGATCTGATTTCTGCTAAATCAGTCTGGAAGCCCTGGGGAAAGACAGACAGACAGACAGAAAAAATATTGACAGGCCTCATTCCACCAACACCACAACTCTGTAATATTCCACCAAAAGTAAACAAACCACCCCCTGGGCTCAAGCTAAGGGAAACGTCCTGTCCCTCCTCTGAATTGATGTCCTACTGTAATAATGTTAAGAGCAGACCTCTTCATGGCTGCAGTCTGTGCACACTCCCTCATAATCCCTTGGCGGTAAAACCCATATGACCTGTATTACTCAGCTCCCTTGTCACGGAGAATTATAATATTTTTTTTCCCCTCTGCATCCTGTTCCCGTGCCGTTTGGCTACTGACTACAAAGCTGCTCCATCTGCATGCTAGCCCAACCTGAACCCCAACCTCTCGTTCTTTCCAGGAGAAAGCTGTCAAATTGCACTCAAAAGTCCAGAAGGTTGGACAAAACCATCACTGTCCCAAAATATAAAAATATCTAATTCTCTCTCCACAGTAGTGGACCAGGTATTGTGAAACTTTACATAACTAAAATATGTAGTTCTACAATTAAGATTGTTATATAATGTATCATTTTTTTGGATTAGCAGTGTAGCAACACTTTAATGGTGCAGTTGGTAGTAGTAGAGACAGATATTACTATTTTTCATAGATACAACCCCAAGACTGAAGCTGAGACACAAGTAAACTTGTTTCTTCTTGAGCAGAAGAAAAGAAGATGGGTCACCCATGGCACTCCTACTACAGTCCAATGGGTCTCTTAGCAAAGGCGATAGAGCATCCGTAGGACTGTGGTAGGAAAGATGTTCTCTGTATATAAATAGTTTAAAGAGTCTTCGCTTTTTGTCGTAGCAAAATCCTGCGAGGAATGAATAAAACTGTCTGACTCGCTTCTCCAACACAAGTTGTAAATCCTAGCATGCCCAGCTTCTTACTGGGAGCAAATACAGCCTTCAAATAGAATTTATGACCTTGTGATCACAACACAGGAAGTGACATACATGGGTTTTCTGAAAATTTTCACTTCTGAGGTTTGAATAGCACAAGAGGAGGGCATTCATTTGGGATCTTCACATACTGTAAAAACTTTAACACAATTGCATTTGAAGGTATCATAATATATATGTTCCCCAGTTGGATATTCTGGTAACCAGAGTTATTATAGTTTTGTATTTTCTAATTAGTTTTTTATCATTATTTCATTTTGACTTTTTGTTTTTAAATCAGTTACATTTCAGTTAGTTTCCAGAGCAGGTTTGTTCGTTTTAGTTTAGTTTTTATTAGTTTCAGTGTTAGTTTTAGTCACTTTTTAATTATTATTGTATGGAGGGCATATGTCAGAGGCAAGATTTAGGAAAATCGGTACAGGTTTTACAATAAAAACACAACTTTATGAACTTTTTGAAAGCAGTTGACTCTCAGACTTGTAGACATCCAGAGTCTCAATAAACACGTCCATCAAAACCTCATCAGGCAAGTTGTGATAAAATGTTACCAAACTAGCAAATATTAAAACTTCTTCTTTATTTTTTTTTATTTTAGTTTTCCAAGTTCACAAAATTGTTTGTTAAAGTTTTTTAAAGAGTCTAGTTTTTATTGTTATTTAAGTTAACTGAAATGTTTTTTCACATCTAGTTTTAGTTTTTAGTTAAGTTTTAGTTAACTATAATAACCTTGCTGTTAATGTATTCAGTTTGGTTCAACCATAGACTGTATGTAAAAGATGAACGTAGCCACCGTGACAGTAGCTCCAGATTTTAAAGCCATAACGCAACTGTTTTTGTCACCACTGTGTTGGTTTCTTGGAGCCAAAAGTTGCAACATTTGGATTGGTTGAGTGCTAAGTTATCAGCTAATGCTTGTTAATTAGAGCCAAGTAACAGTAAAAGACTAGTAAAACACAATCGTTTTTACTCACCAAAAACTGAGCACAAACTTTTTGAATGGTCTGCACCAAACAGCTAAAAGATGATTTTAAAACCAGATAATTGCATTAAAATACTCCAAATGCGACGGCCAGCAGAAACCAGTGTACTACAGTGGCCTGGTTTGTCTAAGTGGTCACGCCACACCAGAGGCATTACGTAGAAGGAAACTATTCATAGAAGCCAAAACCACTTTTGTACCAGGCTGTAAATGTGCATTTTAATGAATCTATGGGAACTGATTCACCCTACTACTAACCCTCTTCATATTAAGTGAATACAGAGGTGGCAAACACATTTTTCAAGTTCCCCAAGCTAGCAAGCTTCCCATTAGGACTGTAGCATAGGAAATCAATTATTAGAATTTCGCTCACAAAACTGACGTGCAAAATTTTTGGACACAAAAGAATCAAAGAGCAAGATATGTCATTTGTCAAATAATTTAATGAAAAATGTTCCAAAAGTCACCAGCACTGCAAACAGCAATGCAATGGATCAAATTAGCTTAGGTATAGCTGGTGGTTGCCTGCTGCCATGTGTAACTTTTAACTCTTAATATAATTGGGAAAACTGATAAAAGCAGAATTTAGCTGCAGTACAGTTCCTATGAATGGGAATTAGCTATAGAGATCAAAAAATGTTTGTACCAGGCTATATAACTGCTGTAAAGTTGGGCATATTAACATGGGTGTTAATGTGAATCAACTCATTTTGGAGCCATCCTCAAGTGGCCATTCAGGAACTGTTGCTTTTCACATTTCTATTCTGGCTTCATTTCTAAGCCCCAAAGGATTCAGCTTGACTGCTACAAGTTGTGTTGGAAAAAATAATAGAAAAATGTGTTAGACAAATAACAATCCTTTTAGGGATCTAATTTAAAGTGAGTCAGTTGGAAGCAAAAAACAAAGTAAGCTGGAGGTGGAGGCAGTTTTCTGAGAATTTGCTATTACTATATAGCTATCTATTATGCTGGGATAGTTTTTATTTCATCCAGCAAAATCAAAAGCGAGAGAACGGGGCCTACTTTTGTCAACATCTGAAAACAAGGAAACAGTGTTTACAGAAATTCTTGAGATTTTTGTGTGCGTTGTACAAGAATAGAAAATGATCGAACACTATTTAAAGGGAGTGAGGCTTATTTAATCTCTCTTACCAATTCCCCCAAACAATAATACACCAACTTTAAATTACATAAGTAACCAATTTGCAGAGTAACTAGTTCATGGCCTTCCTATAAGCTGATCGTGTGTTTTGTGTATAAAATATCAATCTGCAAAAACTGCTGCTGCCTAGTAAATATAGACGAGTAATTAGAGCTAAATTGCACTCTGAAGTGGAGAAGAAGCAGAAACTCTCAAATAAAGTATGTATGAGAGTACGGTCCCTACATCCACTTTTCATCCCTACAGTTTCACAGCTCACAAACAAACCTGCACCTTCATTTCAGGGAGGTTATATATGAGGACGTGTTCCTGTACATCCTGTGAAGATAAATGTACCCGGCTTCTCTCTCTGTTCTCTCAGCATCACTGCCACTGCCGCCAGCATCGGTGCAGCTGGAATCCCACAGGCTGGACTTGTTACCATGGTGATCGTGCTGACCTCTGTGGGTTTGCCCACCGATGACATCACTCTCATCATTGCTGTTGACTGGGCTTTGTAAGTAAAGGTTCATTTTTCCGTTAATTGCAGTCACTATTTCAGGAAATGTTTAAGATATTTAGTTAATAACCAGTAATTCTTAGCTTCTTGCACAGAGATTGAATAAAGAAACAATCAGCAAAATATTAGGAATACACGTGCCTAACTTGATATAGGGTGCTTAAATCAGAGTGAGTCAAAGAGCTTTTAGCTGTCTTCAGTAATATACAGTGATTATGAGTAACACCCGTTTTCCCTGGTCTTCATCAGTCTTCACTGTGATTAACTTTTGACTTTGTCATCCAGGGATCGATTCAGGACCATGGTCAATGTGATGGGCGACGCTCTGGCCACAGGAATCATGGCTCATATCTGCAGAAAGGATTTCGTCAAAGAGGGAGAGCAGGTGAGAACATTCAAGGCTAGATCAATGGACCTTGATGCTGCAAGGAATCCCTGCATTGTTTTCTCAAGGTTTTCTCGGCCTAACTAGAGCCACATTTTTCAAAGAGACAGAAAAGAGAATGAGAAAATATTTCAATTTGTGTAGACTTTAAGCTCAAAAAGCAATACAGCTGATTTACCCTTTATTTACTTTCTTGCTGAAAGTTAGATGAAAAAATAGATATTATTCTCACATGGTTAAGTATTGTCCTTGGATAGCTTTTCTTAGCAGAAAGATTGAAAGCAGGGCAAAAGAGAGTGCAAAACCACAAAAACAAAACACAACTTTTATTTGTGATTTGTTAGCCATTTCCACTTCCTTATAGTCTGTCTGCTAATTTAGGCAAAATAAATCACAGCTGTAGTAATGAGAGGGCTAAGAGAGAGATATGACTCAGCTCATATATTAGCAGTGTATTAACATTATGAACAAATCATTTATAATGGATAAAAACATGTTAGATAACCACAGCATTTTACCATAATAATAGGCTAAAAATGTACTTACTGTATTTGCGTTCAGTACTGGCAACCAATCGGGGACGAGCCACATTATTACTCTGATAATAGTGAGCAGCAAAACAAGCAGCAAAAAAGTACATTTGATTGTCATAGTCAGTTCCGATTGAGCTTTATTTAAGAATATGTCCTTGTGTTAACTTTTCCACAGAAGCAGTATATGTCATTATTAACTAGCTGCTCATACAATACTGTGCCAAAGTTTTCAAAATATTTTGCAAGGAAAATAGGAACTAGGTGTGGCAATTTACTGAAATGTGTGCAAACACACATAGAAATACAGTATATAAAGCGTTTGTACAATTCTAACAAGCTTGAGACAGGACACAGAGAGACAACACAAACATCAGGACAAGACTGGAGGAACAAAAAGGGATCACAACAGGGAACTAACAAACCTATAATCAACAAAAGCTAAGCAAGGAGCTGAGACACAAAATAACAAAAACTCATAAGCACAAGGGAACATAAGATCAAACCACTAACAGAAGACTGTAAAGCTTGAACATAAATCATTTCTCAAAACAAAAACAAATCATGAACCCACAAAATCTCAAAACCATGACACGTTTGTTCTTCAACACAGCCTGAACTCTCTTAGACAAGCTTTTTTGTCATTTCTTTCAGTAATTTCTTTAAGTAGTCTTCAGGAATAGTTCTCCAGGCTTCTTGAAGGACATTCAAAGCTCTTGTTTGGATGTTGGCTGCCTTTTGTTCTGTTCTCTGTCAAGATGATCCCACACTGCTTGAATAATGTTGAGGTCCGGGCTCTGGGGAGGCCAATCCATGACTGATTGTGCTCCATTGTATGTTTTTCTATCCAGGATTGCTTTTACTGCATTGGCAGTGTGTTTGGGATCATTGTCATGCTGAGAAATTAAGCCGTTGCCAGTAAGATGCTTTCCAGATGGTACTGCTTCATCTTCTTCTTCCTCCTCCTCTTCATGTTCTTCTTCTTCTTTTGACTGTTTCCTTTAGGGGTCGCCAAGCAGATCATCTGCCTCTGTCTCACTCTATCCTTAACATCCTCCTCTGTCACACCAACCCTCTGCATGTCCTCCTTCACTACATCCTCTCTGTAACTTTGCCTCCAAACTGCTGAACCTGAGCTGTCCTTCTGATGTACTCATTTCTAATCTTGTCCATTCTGGTCACTCCCAGTGAAAATCGTAACATCTGCCATCTCCAGTTCTGCCTCCTGTCTTTTTGTCAGCGCCACTGTCTCCAAACCACAGATCATAGCAGGTCTCACTACCATCTTGTAAACCTTCCTTTCACTCTTGCTGCTATCCTTCTGTCACAAATCACCCCTGACACTCATCTCCACCCACTCCAGGCTGCCTATACTCTCTTCTTCAGTTCTCTTGTGCACTGTCCTTTGCTTTGGATGGTTGACCCCATGTATTTAAACTCATCTACCTTCACTACCACTATTCCTTGCAGCTTCACCTTTCAACCTGCCTCCCTCTCATTCACACACATGTATTCTGTCTTGCTTCTACTGACTTTCATTCCTCTTCTCTCCAGAGCATACCTCCACCCCTGCAGACTCTCTTCCACCTGCTCCCTACTCTCACTACAGATCACAATGCTGTCTGCAAACATCATAGTTCACAGAGACTCCTGCCTGACCTCATCTGCCAGCCTGTCCATCACCATCGTAAACAAGAAAGGCTCACCCTCACATACTTCTCTACCACTCCTGACTTCCACATGCAGTACCACGGTTCCTCTCTTGGCGCCCTATCATATGCTTTCTCTAGATCCACAAAGACACAGTGCAACTCCTTCTGACCTTCTCTATACTTCTCCATCAACACTCTAAAAACAAACATCACATCTGTAGTGCTCTTTCTCGGTATGAAACTGTACTGCCGCTTAATGATCATCACCTTTCTTCTTAACCTAGCTTGAACAACTCTTTCCAATAGGTTCATGGTATGGCTCATCATCTTTATCCCTCTGTAGTTACTACAGCTCAGCACATCACCCTTGTTCTTGAAAATTGTTACCAGTACACTTCTTCTCCATTCTTCAAGCATCTTCTCTCTCCAAGATTGTTTTAAACAATCTGGTCAAAAAGTCCACTGCCCTCTCACCTAGACATCTCTATACCTCTACAGGTATGTCATCTGGACCAACCGCCTTCCCACTCTTCATCCTTATCATAGCTGCCCTCACTTACTCCTTACTAATCATCTGCACTTCCTGATTCACTAACTATCCTCCATCTGTCCTCTTCTGTCTCTCATTTTCTTTATTCATCAGATCCTCAAAGTACTCCTTCCATCTTCTCAGCACACTCTCTTCCCTTGTTAGTAAATTTCCATCTCTATCCTTAATCACTCTAACCTGCTGCACATCTTTTCCAACACAATCTCTCTGCTTAGCCAATCGATACAAGTCATTTTCTCCTTCCTTAGTCTCCAGCCTCACATACAACTCATTATAAGCCTTTTCCTTTGCCTTTGCCACCTCTCTCTTTGCCGTATCCCTCGCCTCTCAGTACTCCTGGCTATATTCTTCATCTCTCTGACTATCCCACTTTTTCTTTGTTAACCTCTTCCTTTGAACACTTTCCTGTACTTCTGTACTTGTCCTCTTTCGTCTGTCCAGAGGATACACCAAACACCGTCTTGGCAGTTTCCGTCAGTACTACAGCTGCACTTTTCCAGTCATTTGGTAACTCTTCCCCACCATCCAGAGCCTGTCTCAACTTCTTCCTGAACTCTGTGCAACATTCTTACTTCTTCAACTTCCCCTATTTAATCCTTACCTCTGCCTTCACTCGCTTCTTTTTCTTGATGTCCAAAGTTATCCTACAGACTACCATCTGATGCTGCTAGATTCTCCCCTAACACCACCTTGCAGTCTTCTATCTTTTTCAGATTGCACTTTCTGCATAAGATACTAGTCCACCTGGGAGGAACATGTCACCCTATGTTCCTCCCTCTTCTTGAAATGTATGTTCACCACAGCCATTTTCCATCCTTTTTGCAAAATCCACTACCATCTGTCCTTCTGCATTTCTCTCCTTAACACCATACCTACCCAACACCTCCTCATCACCTCTGTTCCCTTCACATATATGTCCACTGAAAACTGCTCCAATCACCACTCTCACCCCCCCCCAGGGACACTTTACCACTTCATCCAACTTATTCCCTCCACCTGGTCTCCTGCACACATAATATATCTACCTTCCTTTTTTCTATCATATCAGCCAGCTCTCTTCCTTTACCAGTCATAGTCCCTACATTCAAAGTCCCTACTCTCACAGCAGCAGAAGTGAAAGGAAAGATTGCCTGCCTCCAAACACACCTTCACCTTCTCCTCTTTCTTTGTCTTTGGCCAACAGTAGCACAGTTTCCACTGGTACCCTGCTGGGCAGCAGCACCAGAGGGAATTATTGTTAAGCCAGGCCCCAAGCGATCCGGTATGGAAAACTGATTCTTGATGATCCGCATGTTTGATTTGGTAAAGATTTTACGCCAGATGCCCTTCATGATGCAAGCCTCCCCATTTATCTGGGCTTGGGATCTGCACTAGGAGTACACTGGTTTGTGGCCTCCCCATGGCTGGGTTACCAGATGGTATTGCATGGTGTATCAAAATCTGACGGTACTTTTATATGTTTATAATTCCATCAATTTTGACAAGATCCTCAACAAAACTGGCTGAAATTCAGCCCTAAACCATGACAGAGCCTCCACTGTGTTTTACAGATGGCTGTAGACACTCACTGTTAGACCTCTGTCCTGACCTCCTCTGTACATATTAATGACATATTGAACCAAAAATTTCAAATTTGGATTCATCACTCCAGAAGACCTGTTGCCACTGATTTTCAGTCTAGTTCTTGTGTAATTTGGCATACTTCAGCCTTTTCTCCCTGTTTCCCCTCCTTAAGAAAGGCTTCTTGACAGCCACCCTTCCACTGAGACCATTTCTGATGAGGCTTCAGTGAACAGTAGATGGATCAAATGAAGGGCTAGATGGTTCTCTCAGGTCCTGTGTCAGGAATTTGCTGGATTTTTTTCCTATTTCTTAAGGACATGACTTTCAGATTCTGTAACTAACAAAAAAAACTTCCTCTGAAAATGGTCAGGTACAAGGACTGGATTGAAAATGAGTGAAAAACCAGCCAATGTCCAAAGAAGACCTTCAGAAAACCTGGAGAACTATTGCTCAAGACCACTTTATAAATTTACAACAAAGTCTGACTGTATGGAAACAAAATATAAAGATATGAGGGGTGGCTCATTACTGTATGCACTACACTTTAGGAATTGTGGTCACTCAAGCTATAGAGTGCATTGTTCGCTAATCGAAATGGTTCAGTCCCTGGCCTCTGAGACCTTGGACCCTAAACTGCCCCTCATATATCAGCCGGTGTGTGAGAATGGGTGAATTTGACTTGTAGTGTTAATAAGGTCAATAAAACCACAAAATCCTGTTATGTTGCATAAAAACCCAGTTCATTCACAACTTTAAGAATCTGTTGCTAGGTCAGTTTTTTGGTTCTCATGAGTGTTGCCTGTTTATTGAGTGATTCTGACACTTTTTTTCATTCTCATGTCCATCAGGTGCCACTTATATGTGAGACTAAACCCATGATAAGCATCCAGCAGATGATGAACTATCAGAACCAGAAGAATGGCTGCTACCAGCCACCTCCACCGGGCAGCAAGCAGGACCACCTTTCCCCAGACGTGGCTCGCCTGATCCAGCTAGAGGAGGGGATTCGACCTGTAGAGAAGAAGAAGCACGCTCACACCTCGCATCACAAGAGAGAACACAGGGACAAGGAACACTGTTCCATTGACATGAATGGACTGGAGACTAATGTGTAAAAACGGCTGCTCTGTCAGAGTCTACCAGCACATTCTTGGCTGCAGAAACCAGCAGGAGAGGACAATACATTAAAGAACTGAGGTGACCAAGTTCACATGCTTTTCCCCTCCAGTGAGAGCAGCCATGAGTAGATGTATGCAGGGAAAAAAGACTTTTTTTTTTCTACATAACCCAAATGACCCACATTTGATTGTTTATGTTTGTGTGTGTACATATTTATCAGATATATACATATTCTGGGTAGCGTCAGTGACAGTGTGCTACTCTGAAGGACCTTTAAAACCAAGAACAGATCCTATGTGGGGATTTACTATGATCAGAACTGTCAGTCAGCCCATCTTAAAGGACTGCATATTTTGAACACAACAGCTGATATCAGATATAATTCAAGGCACTTTTTCCTCTGTGGACTGCAGACAAAACAAACAGACATCAACTGATATCTCTTTTTATTTTTTCTGATCTGGTTTGTGTTTAGCACAATATTGGTTATGTTTTTTTACATTTCTCTCTCTCTCTCTCTTTTTTTTGTCATTGTGTAGTTTATGATAAACTCGGGAAAAAACTTTCCCGTTTGGTATGTTTTTTCCGAGAGATTCACTGATGCAGTGAAGTACACAAGAAGACAGAGTGGAACAAAACAAAATGATTCAGCTATAGCTGTGATTCGAACACACAAATGTATGAGTTATGTCCACATTTTAGAAACACAAGGCTTTTTTGCGTGGGAGTTTGCCCAGCCAGTCTATGTGTGTTTTGTGGATTTGGAGAAGGCATTTAAATGTGTTCCTCGCGGTGTCCTGTGAGGGGTGCTTTGGGATTATGGAATATCAGGTCCATTGTTGTGGGCTTTCTAGTCCTGTGTGGAACTGTAGTGAGAGCTTGGTTCACATTGCCAGCAATCAGGCTCGTTCTAAGTGGGTGTTGAAGACCGGCAACTTTGTCAACGATTCTGTTCATAATTTTTATGGACATAATTTCTAGGTGCAGCCAAGGGGTGGAGGGTGTTGGGTTTGGTGGCCTCAGGCTCTCGTTTCATGTCTGGTGTGGTGAAGAGAGAGCCAAGTTTAAAAGCAAAGCTATTGATGTACTGGTCGATCTACTCTCCTACCCTCACCTATGGCCACAGGCTTTGGGTCGTGACCAAAAGAATGAGATTGCAAATACAAGTGGTGGAAATGAGCTTACTCCAGTGATCATTCGGGAGAGACTCACAGTAGAGCCACTACTCCTCCACGCTGAAAGGAAGCAGTTGAGGTGGTTTGGGTATCTGATTAGGATGCCTCCTGGGCGCCTCCTAAATTAGGTGTTCTGGGCTTGTCCTACTGGAGGAGGCCCTGGGGAAGGCCCAATACACACTGGAGAGATTATGTATCTCGGCTGGCTTGGCAATGCTGTGGTGTGCCCCTCTGGAAGAGCTGGAGGAGCTGGCCGGGGAGAGGAAGGTCTGGGCATCTCTGCTTAGGCTGCTGCCACCGCAACCCATACGAACAGCAGAAAATGGATAGATGGATGTCTCTCTTGAGGTTTAAAAAAACCCACAAAAACACTGGGATTCTTTTCACCTTCTCATATTTTCTTAGCAACACCAGCACCTTTCCTTACACTACTCTTCTCTGCCTTGTTGTCCTGAGCTTAAGTTGGTCCTCTGCCTCATACCTGCAGTGCTGTATGTTCAAGGCAGAATGATGAGGGAGATCACACTGAAAACAAAGATGA
Source organism: Heterochromis multidens (assembly GCA_015108495.1). Taxonomy (NCBI): domain Eukaryota; kingdom Metazoa; phylum Chordata; class Actinopteri; order Cichliformes; family Cichlidae; genus Heterochromis; species Heterochromis multidens. The sequence continues at coordinate 2,716 of VUQS01066936.1, read as the reverse complement.
GTGTTTGCCCTTGTGTTGAAGTCATGTCACGTCTTTGCACCCCACTGTATTCCCTCTTTGCCTTAAACAACCAAAGGAGAAGCAACCGGGACCAGCGCGATACTGATGTACGCTGAAACAGCTGAGACAAATCAACACAAGTTAGCAGCTCATACTCTTTTGAACTTTTTTCAGATGTATGTGATATATGCTGTACATGTATGTATTTAAAGTTTTAAATTTAGATTTTACTATCATGTCAATATGTTGCAAAGAATGCCATTCTGTATATGTTTTAAAGAAACATTTCACTGTAGTCCAATATTTATAAAAATGTACCAACTCTGTAAAATGGAAAAGATATGGGAAAATATATCCAAAAATATATGCATGCATTAGTGATTGATTTATTGGATAATAGTTTTGGGATGTGAGGTATTTCAGATTTGATGTACTGGACTGTTAAAAAAAAAATGTTCAGGTACTTCAAAGACTGAAAACTGCGAGTAACAAGTAAAAAGTATTTTACTGCAGCTGCCTGGGTTCACCTGGAGCCCCAGGCCATTTGCTGCAGGTCATTCCCCCTCTTTCTATCCAAATTCCTGTCTGTTCTATACTGTCACTATCAAATAAAGCCCTGAAAATAAAAAATTTTAAAAATTCTTAAAAAGAAAGTATTGTCCCAAAAGTAGAAAATGCAATCATTTACTTAACTTGAGCAAATGTCCAATATGTGGGTGTCCCCAGTAGTGAAAAAATCCTATATAGGGCTCAACAAACTATTCACCTTTATCCTATGAAGAAATATTTCTATGGTGATGAGAGGGGTCGCTTCCAGAATATGATGAATATGATGTAACTCACATGCTAAGACTTTCATAGTTACCACATCTCAAACTAATTGAACACCTATAGGAAGCACTGGACCGACAGTCTGCGCTCCCCACCATGATGAGGCAAGTATCCAATGCCAAAGATCCCTGAAATTGTTTTTGTGTCCCAAAAGGTTCTTGTTTTTTCCTCGTCAAAAATGGGTAAATTCATTGTAAACTAAACCCAACTGATGTGTTAAATGAGGCAGACTGGGCGTTCATTTATCACACTGAAAAAGCTGAGAGGAAAATGGGTTTCACTTTTCTGAGTGTGCACAAATTTGAAAGGAAGTATTCATTACACTTCCTCTGCTTCCTTAAATTCAATGCTCTTAACTTTAAGGGAGCTACATGGGTGTCATGCTGGTTAAGAGATGAGTTTAGCTCACCGCAGTATTCAAAAGGAATATTATGGCTATGATTTTCTTTTTTTTAATGTCTGCCCTTGTCAGTGGAAAATTAAATCCTTCCTATTATATATGAATACTGCTCACATACATCATTTTTCAACATCAGTAATTTGTAGTAATTTATCCCTGTTTACATATTAAATATACATGAAAAAAAAATTTTTCTTAGAATTTCCCAACTTACACTTTAAAAAGTATTATACATGTCCTTGAAGGATAAATTGTACTGTACTGCAAAAGTGGTGATACTTTTACAACTTGGTCTAATTGGGAGTAACTCGATAAATGTGTCCTATTGCACGTAATAAGAAAAATACCTTCCTAAGTATAAATCACAGAAGTCTGAAAAATACTGAACCTGCTTCAGCATTAAAGCAGCAGCATTAAAAGAAGGACGTCTAGAAGGACTTTGATCTAATTCATGACAAACTGGGAGCAGGAATGGCTTATTGAGATTCAGCTAAAATCTCCATATTGATGTGCACTAAGGTACTCAAGTACATGTCAAATGAATTTCTAGGCCTTTAATACACCAAAGAATTAATTATCTGTGGCACAAGATTTCCTAAACAGAGTTTAAAGTATACATTTAAGCCTTTTTTGAAACGGAGGACGGTATACTTGAATACAAGAAGGAAAATGAGTTTCTCAGTGATTTATTATATAAAACATAAATATTAATGCATGCAATATCCGTCTTTTGGGGAAAAAAATGTCCTTATTGTTAACCTGTTAAAAGATCCACTTCCAGTTTAATTTCTGCCAGATAGCCTCTAAATCATTTCAAATAATTGGGAGACATATTTAAATTCCTTGCTAATTGCTAATCTCTGCAGCATCTAAAACATTTTCTCTGAAGAGGGCTCTTCACATTTTGGCATGATAACACCAGACACTTCAGTACCAAAGAGAAGAGCAGATCCTAGACATCAGAGGTTTAAATGAGACAGATGCCACTCCCCAAGGAGGTTCTAGTCATTGGCACCTGCTCAGGAAACCACTGATTCCAAATTTTAGGAATTGATGACGGTGTGGTAAAAATGTAGGGGTGTAGCCATGAATTAAAGTGGGCTGTTGGGATGGTGTTCTTGCCCCTACAGTTAAAGAGTAATTAAATTAAATGAGCAGATTAATGCAAAATAACATCGAGTTTGTTTTTAATATGCTGCAGCTTGATGTTGCTTATTCCACTGAGGAAGTAAAGTCACCCCAGACCCTGACTGCACAGTCTGCAAAAATCTTTTTTCCTTTTTCCTTCTAGTCCATGTCATGTGTATGCCAAGGGGCAATCTTGGAGCTGAAAAATGAAGCCAACATGAAAGTGGCAAAAACTGGAGCTCCTCAGTGCTCATAGACTCCCATGTTTAAATGTCCACCTTTACATTACAGCATTTAAACACATGTTTACAGCCTGGTACAAAATATAGTTTTAGCCTCGATGGATAATTACCTCCT
>VUQS01066935.1:0-15535 GCA_015108495.1 Heterochromis multidens | reverse complement strand
AGACCATCTCTGAACCGAGGAGGGGGCCTAAGGGTACATCTGTCACCATCTTACAATGCTGTGATTGCAGCCATTCCCCAATCTCTGTGAATGGTACTCATGGCCATTGATCAATGGTCATGACAATGTGCATACTAATGATCATGAAACTGACCTCATGGCCCATTGTTAGTCAATGGTGCTGGTTTCGGTCATTATGCAAATGTACTGTTTATAAGGTTGGGGAAGCCTGCAGTCAGCTGAGACTGAAAAAGTCACCAGAGGTGACGAAACCTTTCTCCCACTGAAAACGCTACGTCCAGATGAATAGATTCAGCTTTTTGGGACACCAACCTTATTCTTTATAAGTGACAACCACAAGGAACGCAAGCAAAACGACTCCACCTAAGACTCAGCATTCTCAGTTTAAAGTTTGGAGCCACCATCAGTAGAGAAGACACACTGAGTCTCCTGAAACACTCTGAAAGATTGTCCATGCAGTGTTTTCTTCCATCTGCCACATGTGCCTATAAAAGCTGCACAGGGGTTCCCGTTTCTCCTCGGTGTATAACTGAGGATCCTGTTCATCTGGTGACACCTAGTGGACGTTGTTCAAGATGACTGCAATCAAGTAGAAAATGTAAAGCTTGTTGGATTCTTCAGCCACTTTTCTATGTTTATTTTTAAGAAGCCACTTCTCAAACTGTGAAATGAAAATAGCCATGTCCACATTCATGAAAAAAAAAGAGTTTTACTTTGTTGGTTATAACAAACACAATTTAACCATCTGAAGCTAATTAAAAGAGACAGTATATAAAACATATCTGCTCACATATTCTCCTAAATATTAGTAAAAGACTCAATGTTTTCCCTTTTATTTTACAATAGGTCTTTTAAAAACTCAAAATATGAAAAAACAGCAAAGTAGTAACATTAAATATGGCACATGAGATGAGAAAGGATTGAATAAAATTTTAAAAGGAAAACTCAGCTGAATAAAATATGAAGTGAATGTTAACCTCAAATTAAATGAGCTCAACTCAGGATCACTTACTAGCCATTTTTTCTGGGGTTTTCAATCACATCTCACGGTCTTCTTCAGTGGATAAACTTTGCATAACTATGGAGATGGAGATGGTTCACACCACCTTAATGACAACTGTGTAAACTCCATCTAATAAATACAAGAGGAACTTCTTCTAATGTAACTAACAAAACTTTTTGTGCTTGAATTTGATGTTTTTGTTACAGAAGAAAATTACTCGAAGCTGTACATCTAAAAATGCACCAAATAAAAGCAGTTTTTACATTTGTCATCAATCAACTTCAAACTTGTGACAGTTCTTTACAATCAGAGGCTGTGCGTGAAATCACTGCCTGTTCACTACTTAACCTACATTCAGTGTCTGCCATGTCTGAGTGTGTTCATTTACGGTTTAGTTTCCACATTGGGAAGAAAAGCAGAATAGAAAAGTAACTTTACGCTTCCTGCAAGCAATCTCACAATGACTGAATAATGAAGATGTAGAAGTTACCTTTGCATGACAGCAGCTGACAGACATTACTTAAAATAAAGATTATAAACACAGTCATGACAAAAAAGAAAGCACACCCTCTTTAAATTCTAAGGTTTTACATATCGGGACATAATAAAAATAATACTCCTTACTTCTTAAAATTAGGCAAATACAACCTCGAATGAACAACAGCACATGACATGTTACACTGTCATTACTTATTTAACTAAACCTAGGCCAAATTATAGAAGCAGTGCATGAAAAACTAAGTACACCCTTACTCCATGGGAATTAACAGGGTAAGTAGCAGCCAGGTGCTGCTAATCAATTGCACTTGATTAAGTGTTCATCAGCAAGTGTGAGAACCTCTGTAAAAGCAGAAGTTTTGGTAGTTTGCTGGTCTGGAGCATTCAAGTTTGTGTTAATACAGTACCAAAGAGGAAAGACATCAGCAATGATGTTAAAGAAGTGATTGCTGCTGCCCGTCAATCTGGGAAGGGTTAAAAGGCCATTTCCAAATAATTTGAAGTCCATCATTCTACAGTGAGAAAAGTGGAAAACATTTAAGACACTTGCCATTCTTCCTGGGAGTGGACATTCCTGCAAATTTGCCCCAAGGTCAGACTGTAGAAATTCTCAGAGAAATTGCAAAAAACCAAGAACTACATCTCAGACTCTACAGGCCTCAGTTAGCATGTTAAATGTTAAAGTTCATGACATCACAATTAGAAAAAGACTGAACAAGTGTGGCTTGTTTGGAAGGGTTCCCAGGAGAAAGCCTCTTCTCTCTAAAAAGAACATGGTAGCACAGCTTAGGTTTGTAAAAATGTCCTTTGGACAGATCAGACCAGAGTGGAGATGTTTGGCCATAATGCAAAGCGCCACATTTGACAAAAACTAAACACAGCAGATCAACACAAACACTTCATACCAACTGTCAAGCATGATGATGGAGGGGTGATGATTTGGACTTGCTTTGCAGCCACGGGACCTGGGCACCTTGCAGTCACTGAGTCAACCATGAACTCCTCTAACTGCATTTTGGATTAGTTTCTGTTAAATAAATAATGACGTGGTGTAATATGTCATGTGTTGCTGTTCATCTCAGGTTGTATTTATTTAATTGTATGACCTGGTAAGGACTAGATAAATTTGTTATTATGTCCTGATATGTAAAAGAATTAGAATTTAAAGAGGTGCACTTTCTTTTCACCATGACTGTAACCAACCCTCAACTGATGACTCACTATTCAGTGAACTATATAGTACGGTAATACTCATCTTACTGCCTACACACCAGATCCGGCCCTCTATAAGGTGCCAATAATTTGCAAAATAAAACTCATTAAAGAAGATCTACTTATGTTTAATGATGTAGAAGCTCTTTAAAATGTCATCATTTGCAGTTTAAGGTACTGAACACGGTAAAATTTAGGATTTATCTGTGAAAAAGGCCTATAGTGTCAATCCTTGTATCAAGTTATTGTAGTTAATAAGTCATGATGAGTTATGGGCATTTTATTATTTATTATTTTATCCAATAAATATGATTTTTTTTTTAACTAGCACCTGGCCTCCAAACAAGTTGGCTATCCCTGATAGTGTCGCTTATAAAGACACTAGTAAAGGAGTGAACAGTGGGGTGACTTCAGACACAGAGTTTTTCTTATCATTGAATTATCCATCTATAATTCACTGAGCCTGAGCTCCCTGGTTCTTACTCTCCTGCCACAACTTCTTCTTCAGCTCCAACTCAGTGTCAGTGAACGATGCAGGACCCCAGTTAGTGATCTTCTGTGGTTCTTTATGACCTAAAAGAGAAGGTCAAAAGAGAAGAGATGAAAGAATTTTAACATGATGTACTTACAAACAAATCGCTGATGTTCCTCCTTTTTTCTGCTGAGAAAGAGTAACACTCATGTCAGAGGTGTCAAACTCATTTTAAGATAGGACTTATACAACCTAGTGTGATCTTAACTCTGCTAGTCTGTTGCATAACCGTTGCATAAAAAAGCCCCTTCAAATGTTCCCCTTTTTGTTAAAGGACTTTCAGAAAATATTAATGAGCCATCCATTTACAAAACTGACAAAGAACAACCTGAGATTATTTCAACAATATGTTTTAGTGTTTCCACATTCGGTCATGTACTGTCATTACAAAGAAATGTTTCTATCATAAATCAAAGATTGTCTTTGAAGGCTCCTTGGCTTAGCCACCTTACTTCGGTGTGGTCTGGCATGCCATGGGAAATATCTTTATTACCAAGAAGGCTGTAAAACTGACAACAATTCAGACCTCTGGCTCAGATTAAATTAACAGTTCAGACAACCATTCTCATAACATGATCCATTCTTAATGGCTTGCACAGAATTTGTCCTGCTGCAAAACACAGTGAAAAGTCCCCCAATTTTTCCCTACTTCTCTGCAGTGTGAGGCCTGGCCTGCAGCCATCCGGCAGGCTGGACTGAACCCTTAGGCGGGGCCACTTCTGGCTGGTGGAAATGGAAATTAAATTTATAAATGAACAGTCTTCCTACCTGGCTGGATAAGACGCACCAGCCCCTCATGCTTGGCCACCTTGTCTTTCCAAGTCTTAGTTTTGTTAGCTGCTCGCTCAAGGTTCCTTGACACTTCCTGTACATGAGGTAGGAAAACAGAAGGGGTTTATATCTGTATTAACTATTTCAGTTACAGAAAGCTGATGAGATTTCTTTGTCAATATGTTTGTTTGTTTTTTGTAGAATTTATTGGGTTGACAGTTTTTGTTAGTGTTTTTTTTTTAATCTATGAAAGGTATTGTTTTATTATAAACTTAGCTCAGGTTGAGGGGTTTGGAGACAAAGTTAGAGATGGACATGTGCAGAGGAGGGATAGTGGACATATTGTACAAAAGGATGTTGAAGATGGAGAGGCCAGGTAGAAGGAAAAGAGGAAGACCACAGAGAAGGTTCATGGATGTAGTGAAAGAGGACATGCAGAAGGTTGGTGTGACAGAAGAGGATGCTAGGGATAGGGTAAGACGGAGGCAGATGATCCTCTGTGGCAAGCTCTGAAGGGAGCAGCAAGAAGAAGAGGAAAAAGTAGATAATCTTAGCACAAGCTTTGCCGCGTGGACTTTTGCTGGTCTTTGGTGGGGGTCAGGATCATGTGTGGACAAATGATGTTAAGCAATGCATTGTATTTTTTTAATCTTATTTTAAAGGCACTTGATTAGGTTATGCCAGTTCTGTCAGATACGTGACCACTATCTTCCAAAAGCAAATGTATGACCTGACCTCATATTGCTTCACTGCCCCCTGCCGCTCCTTCTCCAGCATCTCCAGCTGCTCCATGGCTGCTTGCAGGTCTCTCTCCTTGGCCAGCTGCTCAGCCATCAGCTCCTGCTTCTCTGCCTCAGTCTGAGACAGCGCCCTCTGCTGCTGCAGCTGGATTCGCTCCAGTTCTGCCCTCTTGGCTGCCTCATCCTCCAGCAGGCTGCCCAGGAACACACAGCAAGCATTCATGAGAATTTGTCTTCACTTTTATCAAGCAGAAGGATGGACAATCAAAAAAAATGCTGTAAAAGCTTTGGTGCCCTAGTGAGGACAGAAGCATGACAACACAATCAGAACATAACCACAAACAACCCTTAAAATTAGTAAAATCAACATCTCTCTGACTGTGTCAGAAAGGCCTACTACTACTAAAGGCCTTGGTAGGACTGCAGGTCTGTTGATCGGGTTCACATTGCCTCAAACAGGGAGTTGACATCACTAGGTTCACTTCCTGTACATATTCACATGCTGTGCAGCATGTGTGTGTGTGGGTGTGTTTGTGAGACCTGGCCTGCAGCTTCCGCATGGCCTCCTCATCTTGCTTGGCTTGCCTCTCATCCTCTAAGGCCTCCTCCAGCCGGTGGTACATGTCCTCCAGCTCTCGGACGCGCTGCAGGTACTGCTCCAGTTCACTGGACTTTTGAGCCACCTGCTCCTCCATCTGCTGACGTACCTGAATGAGTCAAGACACAAACACACGCACATCCACATTTTCAATAGGCTCTTTCACTCTGAGCAGTTATCGACACATCAACTGTAAATGTGCTCTACAGCCAAATAATAGTCTTTTATTATCCTACAAAGGCATTTGTCTGTCTTGTTTTTCAACTAGGGGGATGATTAAGTTGTTGGCTCATCTGACACTCAGACTAAAGATGATTCAGCATCATGGGATGTATAATTTGAGCTTTTTTAGCCTTTGTTTCCCTTAAAAGACAGACAGGTCATGGTGACTTAATCAGAAACTAAAAATCAAACAAAAAGACAGTCACTGTTTACCGGACACATTTGTTTTCTTTTCTTTACTTGGAAAAAAGTGTCACCATCCAATCAGGAGATGTGAGAGGCACATTAGTTACCATTTTCTCTCTCTCCAAGTCCAGTCTGTAGCGATCCTGTAGATCTAACTGAGTCTGCTTCCTCCTCTGCTCCTCCAGTGCTGCTTTAGCTGCAGCCTCTTCCAATTTCTGTTAAGCCCAAAAGAGAAAAGAGTTGCTTGAGTGGAAGCCACATTAGGCTGCAAGGAAATCCTTTAAGGACAAGTGACACTGGGTTTATTTAAGGACAAATAAATGCTAGCATTTAATCTAGGACAATTAACAACTGATGTATTTTGCTAAGGAGGTGTTTTTAGCAAAACAACAGATTAGTGGGGGAAAAGACATCTGGCAGAGTAAAAGCAGAAGTGAGAAAGCATAATTTTTCTGCAGCTCTAAAAGAATTATACGCCCAAGCCTGCTGCTGGATGCAGGTGTCCCACACTGATATGTTCATATACAGTTGTTTGCATAGAGGTTTTGCTTCCCTTTTTCGCTGAGTGTTACATTAAACTGTCTGTGTGCTCTTTAAAAACCAGAATACATGGAAATAAATGGGAAGTGGGCAGCAACACTGATTTTCCCACTGGTAGTTAAGTCACACTGTAGCAGTGCTTCTAAAACCTCCCCCTGAAAAGCTATATTTCAACACATTTTCTCCTCTCCATGATCAGTTTCAGGACCCCAGAGAGAGAAAAAAAAACATCTATCTAGCATGAAACAGCCATAAGACATTTGAAGTGTATAAATTAAATGTGATCAATCATTTTCTAGGCTGTGTTAATTGAAGACAAAGGTTACTGTAAAGGTTATTGGAGCCAAGACAGTCAAAATTCTTCCTTCTGCAAGTCAGTTTTTAAGGTTTTAGTTGACTTAAGCACAGACCGTCCTCATGGCCTCCAGCTCTCTGTGTTTGCTCTCATTGGCCGCCTGGAGCTGCCTCATCTTCTCTGACAGGTCCTTTTCCTCTACCTGCTGCCTCTGCCGGAGTTCCCGGCGCCTCAGCCGGGCCTCGCGGTGAGGAGACAACAACCCCAGCCTCAGCTGCTGGATGCACGTTTGAATGGCTGCCACAAGACAGAGTTAGAGCACAGTCACTGACTGAATTACTCCCACGACATTTAGACATTATAGATTTAACATTGAGTCAGACACTGACATTCAAAAATTCAGAGGCAATATTAAAGAAAATGAGGAGACAGTGATGACGAGACCTTCGTATGATGAGGAAGTTACATAGCAGCGGAAAATGATGAGTCAGTACCTTGAATCCATTCCTGCTTCTTCTTTTTATCTGATGCACTGATCTCAAAGCTTTTATCGGCACACTTTATAATAAAAAGGCATTTCTTCCCTTCTTTATCTGGCAGAGACTGCAGGAGAAATCAATATTAGTCACTGCTACATCCTTTAAGAAATTTCAGCTATAATGGATGTCCATCATTTTAAAAATAAAAAGGGACTTTAGTTTAAGGAACATATAGTATATGCAGCTTAACTGTTTACCTCCACACAGCAGCTTTGGTCCAGAATTATGTCTCCTTTCTTATCCTCGAGATCCTCACAGACATAGTACGACAGTGAGGTGGGCCGGAGAACAAACCAGCGCTCGGTCCAGTTCTTCCTAAGGTGTCCCTTTTTCATCATGTATCCCTTCAAAACAGTGTAGAGGTTAAAAAACACAACAACAGATTCTACTGCAAAACATATGAACACATAGTATTTACATTGCACACTACTGATGTAAAATATATTAGGTAATGTCGATGTTGAGCAGTTTCAGTAAAGAATCAGGTTGAGAATGCTTTACCCTCTTTTTTCTGTCTATTTGATTAAAATCTATAAATTATGTTTCAGTGAATGAAAAGTAAAGTAAAACTGGTTTACAAAGGGGAGGATATATTTTCAGGGGTGGCCTAAACCTCTCCGAGGGCACCAAATATCCCTATGCAGGAAAAATGTGGGGTAGTCTGCAAAAATATTTAAGTATACCAAAGTAAATTTCTTTATTATTAATTCACTAACCCCACTCATAGTTACTTTTATTTCATAAAAGTCCTGATACTTTAGTTTCAGGATTCGCAAAGCGTAGCCCTAAGGACAGTGGTGGCCTATCATACCATTTTGTGCATGCCACAAGCGGGACAAGGAAGGAATGCATTATTGTAGGTCATCCACAGTCTATGTCATACTATGAAAAAGACTAAGAAAGCACCTCTCTTCAGGTTCATCTCTTCCAGCTCTCATACCAAAACTGACAAATAACAAACTGTTAAAAAAAAAAACATTAAACCTGTACAAAAATGACCCCTGCAAACATAAGCCCCCATCCTTCGATGCATTACAAACACTTTAAGTTAACATAATCTACTGAAAATAAAAACATAGATTACAAAGTCTCTTGCAAAGTACTGTCTGCCAGGGTTAGGGTAGCCTGTATAGTTTGTCACCTAAACATAAAGCAGTGAGAAATGAGGATGATTTGCATGAGCAAGCTGTTTATTTTAACTCTAGTGGCAGCAAAACTGTAAAAGCTCACGATTCAGAAAGAATTTAGTAGAGAAATCTGAAACTGCATATATGAGAAATACACAGTATAAAAGATCAACATCTCATCTAACCTGCTTAAGAACGTCCAGTATGAGCTCACTGAAGACCTCATTGATGCCCATGGACAGGATCTGGCGGTTTATGCCTTTGCTGAAGTAACCCATTCCCACCAGGTCGATCACCTCCCAAACAGTCAGGCAGTTCTTCGAGTTCTGACGCTGCTTATAGTCTGCAAAGTTCTCTTTAGTCCAAACAGTCCCCGTGGCCTCGGTAAGCTTTCGCAGAAAGTACTCGATCTAAGGAGATACGTAAAAGCTTTACTTGAAACTTAGAACACTGGTAGAGGGAATGGTTAAATATTTCCCACTGCAGATCCTCACCTCTTCCATGACGATGACTAGTGGGTATCTGTCCTCTGAGAGAAAGTTGAAAATGCACCAGACTTTGAAAGCATCATTATCTGAGATGAGTAAATGTTTGGTGTATATTTTTTTCCTGCAACAAAGTGTCCAGCACATCCTGTTGAACTCCATTACATCGAAATCCTCACATGCCTGTTTAATAAAAATGCAGAATTCAGTCAGATTCAAAGTCAGCAGCACAAAGGATCGAGGTTTGTGTTTACAAATGCTAAGCAGGAGACTGGTGTTTGTCCTCTTTCAAAACCTCAACTCTGCAGGATGTGAGGTACAAACGTGATGTAATTAAATGCCTCATTTTTATTCAAGTCAGAGCCTACAAGAGAAAAGCAAGAAAACAGAGAGAAACCTGAGCATTTTACCGGCTCAGTTTTATCAAACTTTTATAAAATGCACATGCTTGCTGTGTGTTTGCTGCTTGCTAGACACAAGAATCCACTTCTGCCAAGAGTACATGAGGATGAACCTCATTTTATTTACAAATTTCAATAACATTCATCAGAACATTACTGCATTGATTAAAAAAAACACACATTGCTACTCTGGGTGCACTGAGCAAAACAGGCCATGATTAGTCATCCTATTCTGTGCCACAAAACAGTGTGTGAAGTGTGTGTTGGCAGGTTTTTACTATTTTTATTGTGTAACTCACTACTTTTTTTCATGCTTTTATATTTAGTCCTACAAAGGCTTTTGAGAACTGTTCCTGGCAAAGTGTGATGTCCAGTATAAATAAAAGCTTGGCACTTTTTAGTGTCGACAACATGATGCATCAAAGGGCCTGTTTGCAGTCGGTTTTAAAATGCATCACTGGTGAGCAGTTCACAAATACAGCATTAAAGATAATAAACAATGTTATCTGAATTCTCAAACCACTTGCTAGGGTGAGGTGACACATTTAACCATATATCCTCCGTAGAGTTAATACTAATGTGTCCTGATGTATTACGATCAATGACATAACAGGAAATAATGCATTCAGTTCAGGACCTGGTGTTCCTTTTTTATCATTGCCTGCCCCTTATTGTAAGTCTCTAATGAATCTGATAACTTTAACACTTGAAATAATCGATACATGTACATGTACATGTACAAGCTTTTAATTTAATATGCCAGCCTTTGCCACACTGCTGAACAGAGGGCCTTCAAGCAGATGTGATGTGGGCAGTACCAAAATATCAATACAACTTCTCAGCTGGGCAGCTTGGAGACACAGGTGTAAATGACGATGTGGATCAGATCTCCACTTGTGAGACATATCACCAAGTGCAAACAGGGTCAAAAACTGCTGAGTACTGAGAACTTGTATCATCAAATAGGATGACAAATCTGACCAAACACATTTGTCATCCTAGTCTTCTCTCGGATGCAGCACAAGATTGGCTTTTTTTGATAAATCACACAAGACGCTCCCGTGACTGAGTCAGAAACCACTCATCCACAAATTTTGAAGTGAACACTCCATACTTCAGACTCTAGCAACCAATTTGTATGTCCTGTTTTTTTTTTTTTTTTAGATTTTTCATTTGGGGGGCATTATTGCCTTGATTGGAGAGAGAAAGTGAGGGGGAATGACATACAGGAGGTGGTCTGGGGTAGGCTCAAAGCCAAGACCCTGCAGAAGGGACTCCAGCCTTCAGTATATGGGTCACCCTGTGATAAGTTTGTGTTGATAGTCATTGTTACACAGCGAGCATGGGGTTGTGAGATTGTTAACATGGATTACATGAAGTGAATAACACTTACACTTACTTTTATGATCCTGGTTATTTTTTACTGTACTAATCTTTTTTTTGGCCTCCATGACAGTTTTACAGTCATGGAGGCCAACTTCTAGTTTTAACATCTGTTAGAAGTCTGAAGTATCAATAATAAGGATAACATCTGTACCGAAACTCTTTGCTCCCACCTTGTCAAGAATGAACTTGTTGAGGTAAGGCATGTAACCCTGGTTGGAGAGGGGCCCTTCATCATTATCTTTGAAATGCTCTTCAAGGGCCACGGGGTCATGTGGGATCTTCATCACTGTGCACAGATTATGAGACAGCACCTGAAAAACACAATAAGTGGAGCAGATACTGCCTTTAAACAGTAGTAGTTCAAGTGAGGATGTCTATAGGAATGTGCAAAAATTTTGAGCCACCCCTTATTTCTTTATCTTTTGCTTCCAAGGAGCCAGACTTTCGTGTAATTAATGTAAGTGGTCTTGATCAATAGTTCTCCAGGCTTTCTGAAGGTCTTTCAAAGTTTTTCTTTGGGCATTGGCTGCTTTTCACTCATTTTCAGTCCAGTCCTTGTAGCTGACCATTTTCAGAAGAATTTTTTGTTGTTGTTTGCTAAACCACTTAACACTGACCTATGAATTATTCAAGCATAAAAAAAGGCACCTATCTCAAGGGATGAACCAGTGTTGTGTCTACACATAACAGATAACTTAGCAAAGAACAGACATAAAATAGTATTTTTGCACGAACAAGGTGAAAGAGCTATTAGCTGAAAACTTGGCATATCTCATTATGGTTTGGAGTGCGTCCTTGAAAAAAATCAAGGAAACTACACAAGTGGAGGAGAAAAGAAGAAGTGGCAGGCCTAAAAAATATCTACAGCAGATGAACAGTATCTGAAAGTCATGTCCTTATGAAATAGAAAAAATTCCAGCAAAGACCTGACACAGGACCTGAGAGATGCATCTGACCCTTTAGTTGATCCATCTACTGTTCACTGAAGCCTCATCAGAAATGGTGAGGTATGCCAAATTACACAAGAACTGGGCTGAAAGTCACTGGCAACAGGTCTGGTGGAGTGATGAATCCAAATTTGAAATATTTGGTTTTAAATTGTCATCTATATGTATGGAGGAGGTCAGGAGAGAGGTACAACAGTGACTGTCTACAGCCATCTGTAAAACATGGTGGAGGCTCTGTCATGGTTTGGAGCTGCATTTCAGCCAGTGGTTTTGGAGAGCTTGTCAAAATTGATGGAATTATAAACGCAGAAAAGTACCATCAGATTTTGATCCACCATGTAATACCATCTGGAAAGCATCTGATTGGAAACGTCGTCATTTTTCAGCATGACAATGATCCCAAACACACTGCCAACGCAGTAAAAACATACCTGGATAGAAAAACACACAGTGGATCACTATCAGACATGGATTGGCCTCCCCAGAGCCCGGACCTCAACATTATTGAAGCAGTGTGGGATCATCTTGACAGAGAACAGAACAAAAAGCAGAAAAATCCAAAGAAGAGCTTGGGATGTCCTTCAAGAAACCTGGAGAACTATTCCTGCAGACTACTTAAAGAAATTACAAGAATAGAAGAAGAAGAGAGTTCAGGCTGTGTTGACGAATAAAGATGCTCATACCAAATATTGCCTTTCAAGCTTGTTAGAATTGTACAAACTGTTTTTGCCTTATGTGCTGTATTTCCATGTATGTTTGCACGTTTCAATGAATCGTTGCATATATTTCTCATTTTCCTAGCAAACTATGAGGGGCGGCTTTTTCACAGTACATTAAATGAACATATACAAAGTTACACTTCCTCAAAATAACACATATAAGGTTAAGTAAAGGGTTAAGCTTGGGTTCACTCACAGTTCCCAGGTTTGCTGACATACATGCAAACCACGTCTAACATTTACAAGCACTACTGACCAAGTGTTAACTTCAGTTCTTGAAGATGAACGTTCACGCCTCAGACGACTGGTTATTAGTGCAACTCTATTAATGCAAGGTGGCATAAAAGTACTGTAGCTTCATATATACAAGAGCAAAGCTTCAGACAGACCTCCATCTGAACAGTTTGCTCGACGAGCAGTGTGTCTAAATAAATCTCCATAAATAGGGACTTTTACAGTTTTCCTGGCTGTGCTACAGTGTCGAGAGAGCATATGTTAGAGATGAAAAACCCTGCAGGAGCCTTGAAGTCAGACAGTGTCTTTGTCAGGCTGGGCACACAGATATCAGAGCCAGCAGGCAAACAAACTTAGGCCCAGGTTGTCATATATTAAAACACCACCTCTTTCTCCAGCGTTTTCTTTAGCCTGAAACTAGATTTTCTATGACAGTAATAGAACTTGATTATATGTTTAAGCCCAGCTTTTTAACAGTCCCTGCAATAAGCATTAATAATGATTTGTGTTTAAGGGAAACACACCGCTGACACTAAGTTTTACCACCAGTAAATACAGCTTAGTTGCATTTATCACACATTAAGTCCGAAAAATAAGTGAATTCAGAAAGTGTGATTTATTCTGCCGTGATGTTAGGGATTAAAAGTAACGGTAAATACGCAGTTTGAGTATTATTGTCCTGCAGGGAGTCTGAACTTGTAAACTAAAAGAAAAAGAACCGAGACGCACCTTTAACTGAGATTTGGAGACTTTTCCACGCTGATCCACGTCCAGGGCTGTAAATGCGTGCCATATGGATTTCAAAAGCTCCTCTCGCAGCCACATTTTGTTCCTCAGCAGCACCGCAGGAGGTGTCTGTCTGTCTGTCCGTCTCTCTGCCTGCGTCTGTTTGTGGTTTTGAAACTATCCGCCTCTTAGAGAGAAGCGCTGCGTTGGAGGCGCAAAAGGGAGAAGTGTGATAGCGCCACATATTGTTTAGTATTTCTAGTGTTTCCATCTCTTTACTTTGCTCATAATGGAGTTGAAGGTTTTATTGAGTTAGGCTGATTAATTAAAGGCCAACTAACTCTTAAATAGTTTATTTATTAGTATAATAAGTGACTTTAAAGTGGACCTATTGTGCTTTACCTTATTGTCTGGCATATAGTGTTACAGTGGTGGGTGCTCATATTAAACATGGCCGTTGAAATAATGAGATCAGAAATTCCTGTGAGCCAAAAACTTCTTCAGGCTGCTCTAAACACTCAGTTTCAGACACTTTTTTCTACTCTTGGTTCTGTATGATGTCAAGAAGAGCAGTTACTCCTAATATGGTCATGTCAGGCACACAGCTCTCATTATGAGTATCCCTGCCCCGCCCACCTGCTCTTCAAACCTTCTGTTTGAGAGGTGCAGCAAGATAGAGGTCCTTATTGCACTGACTTTTATTTAACAAAAAATCAACTTGGTCCTTTTTCTTTTATTGTTAATGATTTTGGGAGTGTGCAGCATGATTTTTTCTCAGCTTCTGAGGTGGGACATGCTGGAAAAAGTTTGAGAGTCCAAATGAAGGGGGAAGAGAGCTTAAACAGCTTGTTTAAGTGGATGAACTTGGGGGCTGCACACCAAGGACCAGCATTAAAGAGTCTGTTTCTATCAAAAATAATTACAGAACCATGCAAAGATACTGCAGTAAAGGTTGAAGAGATGGAAATAAGCATAATAGTTCCCCTTTGACTGATTACAGAAGATAAGTATTAGCAGCTGAGCTCCACTTCCTAATTCTAAATGTTACACTACCTACTACCTACCTGGACTCTGTGTGTTGCAATTTGATTTCACATATACTGTACATTCAACAATATACCCAAGCAAGTTACGTTATTGAAATTACATAATGATGCTATGTGAGTTCTTTATTATATATTTAGCTCTTCATTATGTTGTATTATGCTTATCTGTGTTGAAAATGTGCGAGGATGGATGACTCACTGCAGACCAAATCTACTTTCAGCTGTTCCCTTATTCACAAGGGGTCACCATAGCTCACAGGTAGCTCCACGTGTTTGATTTGGCAGAGTTTTTATGCTGGATGCCCTTCCTGACACGACTTCAGAGGGATTTGTTTCTCTTCCTGAGACTGAACACTGAATCTTTTGTTTTTTATGCAAATGTGTAAGCCACCACACTATGGAGTCATTAAACCAAACCTACCCACAATTACAAATAAAGTAACCTGAACCTGAAAGAACACCCTGCCAAGATGTGACTTCAAAATCAGGCAACTATGAGGACACTCAGGGATTATTCCAGTATTTTCTACACATGGAATGATCAGTCGGGGGGGTAGGGCCCTTAAGAAATCACAAAATCTTATCAGAAATAAATACAGAATTAAAAATTTGCTTTGAAAGAAATACCAGGAAT
Source organism: Heterochromis multidens (assembly GCA_015108495.1). NCBI lineage: Eukaryota > Metazoa > Chordata > Actinopteri > Cichliformes > Cichlidae > Heterochromis > Heterochromis multidens. The sequence goes on along the minus strand of VUQS01066935.1, from coordinate 673 downwards.
GAGTTACAGGCTCTTTTTGCCCTAAAAGAAGTGCTGCTGCGCATGGGTCTAACATCAATTTGTATTGAATACTTTTTTTGGAAAGTGGTGGAAGAAGCATTTAGATAGTCTAAGGGTTTAAAAGAAGGCAACTGGACTTCTTTAAGTTGTTTGAAGATGTTTCACCTTTTATCCAAAAGGCTTCGTCAGTTCTAAAACCAAATGGTGGAGAGTCCCAGGTATTTAAACCCTACTGGGGGCTGTCTCTCGGGAGGTGGTCATTAACCCACTATTGATCATGTGAGTCCATTGATCATGTGAGCCATTAACCCACTATTGATCATGTGAGTCATCACATGAGCCCAGGTGTGAAAAAAGGCGTGGGTCATTATCCCCACAGGTTTCGGGTGAAACCACTGTGAGACCTTGCCCCAAACCATCATGTGTCCTATTGAGGTCACCTGATGCAAGATGTAGATGGGGGTTGAGGCGCCTGGGAAGGGATCTCAAGACTGCATTGTATGTGGCTGACAGTTGATGTCGTAAGCCACCACCTCTGTTCAATGATGGTCGTTCACAGTGGACATAGATGGCCTCTTTTACTCCTCTTTCAAACCATCTGTCTTCTCTGTCCAAAATGTGAACATTGGCATCCTCGAAAGAGTGACCTTTATCCTTTAGGTGCAGATGTACA
>VUQS01066933.1:0-16280 GCA_015108495.1 Heterochromis multidens | reverse complement strand
GTTGGCTAAGTGTTAAACATGACACAGACGACAGACAATCATCCACAGGTGAAAATAATGAGGGTGGGGCAGACTTTCACAAAGGAGGGAAACAAAAACAGGAAGTAAAAAACAAAACAAGGCACATGAGAAAACTAATCTGGAAAATGATAAAAAAAGATAAATAGGACAGGGACATTAAGGCTAACACTAAACATTAGGATGGAGAGTGGGGAAGATAGGAGAGGTATGAAGAGAACATAACACTAAAAACACAGAAACACTGGAAAAACAACAGGGACCAAAATTCACCAAAGACATTAGAAAAACATCTTTTTAAGGACCATGACTGGCAAAGCACTTTTAGCCCACAAAAGAGATCCATGGAGGTCTGGTGCTCGAGTGTTACCCTTTGCATCCATTATAGTCAGGTTTACTTCAATAACACAAGAAGAATCACTTTCTCAGCTGTAATACTGTTAATGCTGAATAAAGCCTCATATAATGTCATATAATATAATAATGCCTCAGCTTTGTGAGTACAGTAGAAGTCTAAATTAAACTCCAACTCCAGGTGGTTTTTAACAATAAGTCAAATTTTAAGCCAGCATTTATGAAAATCTGTCTGAAAAAAAGGAGCCATCGCGTCATGGAGATTTTCCTCGGCTGTTTCTTATAGATTTGGTTATTTTCAAAGCTTTTTTGCTCACTGTGTCCAAGCTGCAGGGCCTGCAGTGTCATGATTCAGGGCTGAAGTCAGGATTCGCCTTTATGTTTGAAGCCAAAGAATGAACATTGTGAAATCTCAGGAGAAACCAGGAGGAGGAATTAGAGGAGGAGTGCTGCCATGTTGGTGTGCTCCCATTGGCTGGTCTGTTCACCAGATACCAGTGCCTCCAGTGCTGTTGCTATGGGAAACCAAGCTGCAGCGAGTTGTAGACTAGTTCATCTTCATTGGGAACCTCAGTCCTGATCACCCCTCTCCGCTTGTTTGTCTTTCTTCTTTCTTCCAGCTGTACACCAAGCTCCAGTGCATCAAAGCGGAGATCAAGGACGTGAACGATGAGCATGTGAAGAGCAGACAGGAGCTGGAGCAAACTCAGAATGAGCTCACCAGAGAGCTCAAGTTCAAGTGAGTCAACCTCAAATCACAAAGAGACTTCAAAAATTACCATTAGATACATGCAGTACAGGATTCAGGTTAATTTAATTCTTCCAAGCAGCCAGGGATAGGAGATCAGCCCCATTTAAAGATAATTTAAAAGCACAAAACCTCATGATTCAGACAGCAGAAACTATTTTAAAATACCAGTTACTGCTTTGCAATCTGAGTGTTTACACTATAAGAGTCTAAAGAACAAAATGCTTTAAGCTTTTACTGGTTGTCTTTTATTCTATGCAAAAGTAGGGCTGCAAGGTAAACAGTGGAAATATGCTTGTACTAGAAATGTGTTCCTGCAAAGGTGGAGCCTTTTCTTGCTGAACGACACCATGCTTTTTACAGTTGTTTTCCTGTTTTTGTTTGCTCCCCTTCTGTGTTCACACATTGCTGCAGTTTGACTGAATTATTCTTTTCTTCATTGTCAGAGGTCTGTGTGTCTTATTATGCTTTACAAAAAGAGCCCTGCTAACAGCTGTGATAGCCAGCTGCTGTTTTTCTTTTTCTTTTGTTTATTTCTCTAAGCAAGAAAAGTGCTTTGTTGTAACTTCTGCTGCCCTCTTGGCCAGGTCTCTCTTGGAAAAGAGATTTTAATCTCAATGAGACTTTTACCTGGATAAATAAAGGATAACTAACTAACTTTATGACATTATTGTAATAAAGAACATAAAACATTTGTTAATCTTTTCTTTTAAACCTGGTTTTGTGCAGCCAGTTAAAGACTTTATTTCTTTTGAACAGCCAAAACTATAAAAATGCTCCTTATCAACAGTTCACTTATTAAAAGATTTAGTGTTTATGAATAAAAAAAAAGACTTTACAAATTTAAAAAAAAGTTTTTCTGTCTAAAATGTGAAAAATGTACAAATAAAACCCCAAATTTTTGTCACAATGCTGCTGTTATTACAACCATGTGACTCCTCATCCCCAACCGGTCGCATCAGATGGCTGCCCCTCCCTGAACCTGGTTCTGCTGGAGGTTTCTTCCTGTTAAAAGGGAGTTTTTCCTTCCCACTGTCGCCAAGTGCTCGCTTGCTTGCGTATTATTGTAGGGTCTTTACCTTACAATATAAAGTGCCTTGAGGCGACTGTTGTTGTGATTTGGTGCTATATAAATAAAATAAAATTGAATTGATTTTAATTGAACTCCAGGGACTTGTATACGATGTAAACCTTTTTTTTCTCACATCAAGCTAAACCTCTGTATCGCTCTGTGTTGTATACACGCAGGTATCTTATCATAGAGAACTTCATCCCTCCCGAGGAGAAGAATAAGATAATGAACAGGCTGATCTTTGACCCTGAGGAGGATCAGTGGAAGTTCCAGCCCCTTGTTCCTGCTGAAAGGTCAGTGTCTGTTTTAGATGTAAGGATATTCCATTTAAAAGAATAAACTCTTAATTTCAGTTGGGCTTCATGTCCTTTTGATTTCTGGGTACCATGCTTCACTTGCTTATCTCTTCTTCCCATCATCCTCCAGTGCTGTTTGAGTGCTGTCCTCCTTTCTTGGCTGCATGGGTTTTTGGCATTTTGAGAATTGATTCCAGATTTATTTTTGTGTGTCTCATTGATCCCGACTCTTCTTCTATTCAGTAAATCCTTGCAGATGAAGAAAAGGCCTGCATCTGCAGTCGGATACAAACGACCCATCAGCCAGTACGCCAGGGTTGCCATAGCGATGGGAGGTCATTCCAGATACAGGGTAAGTGTGTGTGGTGACTTGACATCCTTTTGAGAACAAGCCCCCAAATATAAATCATGAAAGTTTATGGTGAAGAAGTACAAAAGTTATAAAAGTTATGAAAGTTATATAAATTATTTATATTTTTATTTCCATCATAAAAATGAAAGGAACAGGAAACATCAAAATATAGAGTCAGTCAGTTTAATCCAAATTCAGTTAAATTTGTCCTTTTGGATCCTGAAAGACTAAATGTCAGTTTTTCAATTTTAAATATTTCAGACATTATTTACTCCTTATTTTCCAGTGTGGCCACTCTGGTTTTGACCATTTTCTAGTTATGGTATTTTTCTTACCATCTGTCAATTAAAATCAAAGTCAAACACTGACATTTAATAAGTATAAATGGACAAATTAAACAGCAGATGGATGCAAGAAGACACTGAAATATGAAAACTAACACTAAACATAAACCCAAAGAAAAGGGAACAAAATGAGGCATGGGAAATTCAGGAAACCATCAAAAACAACAACATCCCAGGATCATGATAGTATATTTTTTTCCTTTGTTGATAAAAAACCCCTTCACTATAAAGTGAAGCCATCAAAACCTTGATGCATGCACCACCAACTTTATTCAAGCATTTGATACAAAATGGATGGACTAAACTTTTACTAGAGAGTAACACAGCATTCAGTAAGTGTGACCAAGAGCTGCTTGGCCATTGAAACGAAGCTCCCAGCGAACAGTTTTTGTGCTGATGTTAATGTCAGAGGAGGTTTCTCTGCAGTTACTGATTCAGCAGAGCGCTGGTGATCTTTATGCACTATAAGCCTCAGCACTCGCCAACCACGCTCTGTAACTTTATGCGGTCTGCCACTTTGTGGATGAGTTGCTAAATGCTTCAACTTTGCAATAATAGCGCTTACACTTGATTGTGGAATATCTAGGAGAGAAAAATATGAACAGACTTGTTGCAGTGGGGGCATACTATTACAGTACAACACTTGAATTCAGTGAGCTCTTTAGAACGACTCATTCTTCACAAATGTTTGTAAAGACAGACTGCATGGCTAGTTACTTGATTTTATACACCTGTGGTAATAGGACTGAAAACACTTGAATTTAAAGACGTGTGGCTCAATACTTCTGTCCATATCATCCATCTCTGACTGTAGCTATTTTTTTTTTCTCTGTTCAGGCTGAGAACATCATGTTTCTGGAGCTGGACGTGACACCTCCAAACACCACCTTACTCGATCACTCGAAGGACGCAGAACCGAATTCAAGTCCCTCTGTGGACAACTCGCCCACCAAGGAGAAAGGTGTCCGAAAGTCTCACTCCTGGTGAGCCTGATTCCCTTTAATACAGCCTCTTCTCATATCAATAAAAAATGAATAAGGGTGATGTTTTCTTTCTTTATTGGCTTACACAGTTACTGCACACTAATGTTGCTGCTTCGGATGTTTTTACATCTGGAAATAGGAATAATTTTATGCTGTTGGCTACATTTTAAAAAACGTGACACCCAACATTAAGATAGTTTGTTTTATTTGTAACTTTCAACAGTTTAAACTGACTTCTGAGAGAGTTTGCAATAGCAAAGTTTAATGGTTTACTGCTTCAGTGCATATCTTTGACACAACTTTTTAATGGTCACATTTGAGAGATCACAAAGGAGGCTTTATAGGGTCTAAATGTGCTTATATAGATAATATATCCTTCAGGAGCATCAAATAACTTGATAAGTAACAAGAAATTACAGAAATGACGTGTTTTAGATTTATTTTCCAACTGCAAAATATCCTGGTTGTAGCATATCTTGGTCACTGTTCTTTAAAAAGAAATGTAGTAGTTTCTCATCAAAAAATATGTCATTATCTAATGTTTTTATACAAATATTGGTATTGGTAGTAATATTAAACAATATAATGTTGGGGGTTTTTTTTGTCTAAAATACAAAAATCACATTGATTATTGATGAGATTTATTTGTTATGATTCATGTGTTGCACTGGTGTCAAAGAGCTGAGAATACTTTATCATTATTTTGAGTTTGAAACCTGCTTTTACTCTTCAGCCTGTATGTGACCACTAAACTGTAAATGGTTTAGCATCAGACCATCTCTACAGTAAATGGGATTATTCAGGATTAGCCACATCCTCTCCAGGCCGCCCTAATCTGATGGTTTATCTGTCATTTTCTCAGCTGGATAATTGTAAAAATCTGTGGTTGTATGTATTATACGTGTATTATACCACTTTATTTGTTTTTTTTCAGGTGTCAGACTCCAAAATCCATGACTTCCTCCTCTTCTAATGTGTCCTTGGCAGCATGTCACACTGCCACACCGGCGGCGGCACAGTAAACTTTAATGAAGACAGCTTTTTTTATTATCATTATTATTATTATTTATTTGATCTCTCGACTTCCTCTTCCTCTTTTGGCCAGTGGCCGTCTTACAGACTTCTCAGTGAGGCCCACAGCTGGGACACAAACACACCACCACCACTTCTGCTGAAACCTGATAGACTACATGGAAATGATCTTCTGACAGGAAACTAAATGACCATATGAACCTCAGAAACTCTGTAAAAATCAGTTCCTCCAGTTCCTCCGGCAGAGCCCTCTCCCTCCTGCATGTTTGAGACCGATAACCTCGGATCGTCTTTTAAAATGACTGGCTGCAGTGCTGAACTGCCCAGACTGTTTGTGTGTGTGTGTGTCTGCGTGATTGTCTGCGTGTTTGTGTATATACAGGGCTGTATGATTGCCTGTTTGTGTTTCTAGTTGTGACCAATGCAGATCTGAAGGTGAACATTTAATGTATTCTGGGTTTTTCAAAGCAGGTTTGGTCTGTTTTCTATGTAGTAAGTAAGTTGGACTTCATCGTCAGAGAGTTTATGTCCGTGTTGGCTTTTGGAAATGAGTACACTAAAAAATAATAATATACACTGTGTACTGCTGTTGGTCAGATGAGGTGCTTCGATACCTGAATGATGACCTTTATCATTCCTGTTGTCTCCCATCATTTATCTGTCTCCCTGCAGTGTCTAATTTAAATGAAATGTCTTAAAAACTAATCTCATTAAAATGAAGAACATGAGTCACGTCACACTGTCAGAATCATTTTATTGGGATTTTAATTCAGTAAGCAAACACAGATGGACGGAGGGTGACCAGATCCCTGAGTGTCTGTGTGGGACAAAGTGGGCTGTGTTAACAATGCTGGGAGGTAATCAGATATATTATATTTGAATGCAACTTTTCCAGTAAAGAAGACTTAAAGGAAGCTCAAGTTTGTTTGCATGGTCTCGTGCAATAGTCTTTATATACTCCCATATTCTCTGCTATTTCGCTGTTATTTCAGCTGCTCCTGTGTCTGGTAACAGTCTTTGGGTTTCAGTAGGGATGCATCCATAGATTGGCATACCTTTTTGAGACATATATGATAATTTTAGCTTTTTTTTGCCATTCATGACACACATACTGTAAACCTCACAATATAAATCTAGCAAAAAAAAGACAAAAACTCTATTTCTTAGAACATCTAAGGAGCTTGGAAAGAAAGCAACTGGACTTCTTTAATTTCTTGGAGACGTTTCACCTCTCATCCAAGAGCCTTCTTCAGTTCCTGAGGACCAGTTATTGCTTAACTTACAGTGTACGACTGAAGAAATCCCTCTGACCACTGCAATAAATCTGTTTAGTTATTTCCACAAGCACTCACAAACCAAAACTACCTCATCAAAAGTTTTCTGTTAAACTCTTAATGGGTGGAAAGGGTTAATCACTAAACCAAACCAGTATAAACCAGATTTTGACCATCTGCAAGATAAGGTTGCAAACTCTAGGATGGAGCACCAGTTGCACTCAAAATTCAACTGAAGCAGCAGTTTTTGGGATCTCCAAACCAGATCCGGTCCCACTTTTCCCACTTTGTAATCCACCTCATGTGCAGCCATGTCTCTTCAGACTATTAATATTATTTTCTCTTTATTTTGCCATGTGATTTCTATGAAATTGTAGAGTAAATGAAAAAGAAAAAATTGTAAAACAGACATAAAATCATTTTAAAAAACAGCTTCCAGGTTCCCCATTTGAAGCAGAAGTGAAGGAATCTGGCCTGCTGTTTATGCAGCAGTGTGCAGTCAGGTGTGTGCAGTTTAGTGTCACTGAGTTCATTACTTCCTAGAGTGTAAAAGGAGGAAACAGCAGGGGGTAAGGCTGACTAATCATCAATGTATTATTGATGCAAAAGATCGAGTTGCAGCTAAACCCCCTCAGTGGGTGTACAACAGCAGAGAACAGTCCTTAACCAGTGTGAAAGTACAGCATATATCACCAATGTGTAGCCAATCTCCAAACATTGCTTATGGAAACTTGGACATTCCTGAAATTTCCTGCCATTTTCCATACATACTTGAGCTCTCACTGGGGCTGCAAATACTCTGTTTTCATTATACATTAAACTAGCCGAAGTCAAAAACCCAGAAACATTTAGTTTATTAATATTAAACCTTAAGACACTGGAGCCAAATACATTTTGACATTATGGTTTTAGAATTGTTTTGGTTAAGAGAACCAAGTAAACACACACAGGCTACTATAATAATCAGCTTTGTTAGCGGAAAAGGTCTGAAATGGCAAAAACAAACAATTTTCTAGTTACAAATTAGCATCAGATGCTTTTTCCAGGGAAATGTTTAAATGTGTCTCAGTCATTTACACTCTGAGGATTTTATGTGTTTAGTTATCAGTACCCAAGCACAGACTTGACCCAGTTTTTTATGTGTGTTTATGTGTATATATACATTCTACTGCTTTATTGCAGCTGAAAAAGCATTACTGTTTGTAAATATATAGCATTTCTGAGATAATACATTGTGTATTTATTTGGAAAGCATAACCCCAAAACCTTCCCTTAACACTGGGGATGTTCCTAAAATGTCATGAATTTGGAGTATTTTGAAGTTGCTATATGGCTTCAAATGAGATCTAATATGTTTTTTTCTTATTTACTGACACTATTGCAATGGTGGATGCTCATATTAAACACGGCCAAGGTTTCAAATAATGAGGTCAGTGTTTGTACAAGTAATCTCTGAGTTTCAGACTGCTTTAAGACCTTTGGTTTCAGACATTTTTTTGGCTATCTATGATATCACTTAGAGTAACAGATGTGAGGCTGTGAGGACAGAAATCTACCCACCTTCTGTTTATGAGGGACAGCCAATCAGGAAAACGTTCTTCTGAATGACTATCCCTTTTTGGCTTCTTAAAGGGAGGGTGGCTTTAAAGGGAGAGGAGCTCTAACTGCTTTTTTCAGAGGTTAAACTGAGAGGCTGCATGAATGCCCAGTATAAGATAAATAAGGATCAATTTTAAACAGTGAATCACACAAACTACTATAGTAGAGTTGAAAATGAGCACTTTAAGAGGACATTACATTTTGGTTATTTAATGGTCACAGTGGTACATTAAAAAAAAGGACATTTGGGGCATATACAGGATGCTCCGATACAACCTCACTGCTGGAGACATGATAACATTTTGTTGAGGACTAAAGAAAAGTCCAGGAAATGCAAGAAAGGCAAAGGCAACATCCTTTATATCATGGTGGATGTTCTCAGATGACAACATAATGTCACTAAAGCTTCTGCAATCAACATCAGAACACATTATAGCGATCTAGAGGAAACATCGTATTTTAATGGTCCCCTAAATCTCCACGCAGTGTGCTGAATGTCCACTTAAATTCAATCAAATAGCATCCCTCTGCCCTCTGATTACATCCGCATTCAGACCATCAAGAAATTTTCTGGGAGGGCAACATCCTTTTCAACCAAACTCACAACCAAAGACTGCAAATAGAAGATGGACATAACTGTGAAAAGTCGTGCCAGTGTGGGAGCACCTTAAACCTGCATCCTTACTCATGCCCAACAGGGGGTGACTCGTATGGATGCAAAAATAAATTTGTATTTAAGTCTATGGAGAAATCAGCAAATACTTTCCTGATGAGTCTCACAATGTTTATTTTGTAAACAACAGCTACAATTAGACTCAGAAAGCAGGATAAAGCAGAGTATGCTTGGGATGAGCCTAGTTTGTGACTCATAAGTCACTAGCATATGAGTGTGCAGTGTCCCTCAGTTTTGCAATGAGATTTTCCTCACACTAGTTACTGATTTTGCATACTTAAGATAACAACACTGAAAACACCTCAAAGCTTCAAAAATGGGAAAAAAATATATATATATATTGACATTCAAGCAAAAAATAACACAGAATGTTGTTTATGACGCTGAAACATCTCGTTTAAATGCTAATTTGAGTATGCTGTTAATCTTCGTCTGTAATGCAGCATCAGTCATGCCCCCAAAACATTCATGATTCATGTTTTAATTTCTAGGGCAGACACCGATGCAAGCATGAGCGTGATTTTGCTGAATAATTTAGGAACAAAGGTATGACGAAACAGAAGCAATTTTCTTCTAAGCTCTATTAATTTATAGACATTTTAGCCATATCAGTCAGTAAAAGCATCCATGTATATTTAACATGTGTGTCGTGGCTGTAAAATATCGTGTGAGTGTCTGTGAGGGCTGTGGGGGTGGGGTGGAGGAGGGGAGGATGCTGATGGAAGAAAGGAGGAGGGGTGGATGGATGCAGGCATCCAAAGACAATCAGGAAGTGAGGAATAACTGTGGAGGAGGTGGATACTGAGCCTGTTTCCATGGTAACCTGCCAGTAGAGGATGATGGGATGGGGATGGGGATGGCATTGATGGGGGTTTGTGTGTTGATATGTATGTATGTAACATGGTGGACCAGATGGCGTTGATGGAAGACAAAAAATCAAATCGCAGGCTCCTGCTCATCAATCATGTTTCATTCTCCGATCAATAAATGAAGTGTTGATTTGTTTTAGACGATTGTATTTTTGTGTGTGTTTTGTCTGAGCAAAAGTGAGCAGTAATATTTTGCTTAATTTGCCCTCACTTCATCTCATTAATTAGGATGCCATTAGCCTCATTAAGGCAATAAATACTCCAGAGATTACACTACAACACAAACAAATTCATCAAGAAGAACACCGGCTCTAAAATACAGCACCTAAAACTAAAATGAATGGACTGTGAATCCAATAGGATGGAGCTCACTGTGTTACACCTGCTGTGAATATAGAAGGCATAAAGGTGATCTTGAAGATGAAAACTGATCACAATAAAGAAAAAAATGTTCTTCAGACACTTGTAGGCTTTATTTAGTGTATTTAAGCATAGCGAGTAAATTTCAGCCTCTACATCAAAGTGAAAACGGTTAAAACATGCCATTTTAGGACAAAGCACACTCAAATTTGTTAAGAGGTATACCATTTTAAAAAAGCTAAAATACAAATAAAATAGTAAAATAAAGGCTAATAAGGGTTTTAATACATCTCTGACCTTTGCTGTGCTTGAAGAATATTTTCTTTCCTTTAATGTCAAGAAATTGCTCATGAGAGACATTATATGAGGAGGTCACATGGCACCAAAAGAATCCTGAATCAAAATCTGTGGGAGGGAATCTGTAACAGCAAATAAGGTGAGAGAAATGTTCATGTTTTTATTTATGTTTCATTTAAGTTTTGTGAAGTCTGATGCTTTTATTTTGAAAAGGGAAAGTGGTAGTAGAAGAAAAGAAGGAGGGAAGGACAACAAGGTGAAAAGGGATCTTGAAAAACAAAGAAAAATAAGATCACAAGCACAAGGTTGGTCATCATTTTATTTCATCCTGTGAGTAACAGTGTAAGATTTCTAATAGATTTTGAGTGTTTTTAAGTGAGACTGTGTAAGCTGTCCAGCCTAACATGAGATTAGAGTTCTGTGGTTGAGCTGATCTTGTAGGCTAGAAAAAAGGCAATATTGTTAAAGTGTGTTTTGCAGGAAATGAAGCATGCATAATTTAAAACATGCTTAAATTCAATGAGTTAAAGCTGCATTTTACTCTTGATTATATCTCCTGTAAACAACTGTACATCAACAATGTTTGTTTTATTATTTCATGTTGAGTTGAATAGATTTCCCAATAACACTTAACCAAAGATTGTCATTAAGTTGATCAGTGTTGAAAGCTGAATGTTTTTAGTAATGTTAATTCATTTCCAAAGAAACTTTTTTATTTAAAAAAAGGCAACTAAGCTGACCTGCCAAATGATCAGGATGTTAGTGTAAGCTAATTTTATGGTTTTGTTTCATTTCGTAGGTCTTATGGGGTGATCAGAGCATGTTAACAGAGCCACAGCATCTTGTATTTGCACATCAATAAATTATTTGTGAACCATGATTTGATGTTAGACCATCATTCAGCTACATATACACTGTTTACTTCCCGGTGGTGTAATATAAAATAACCATATCACCCATACTTGATAGACATGTTTTTCTGGTTCTAGATTTTCAACTATGAGAAATATTATTATGAAATTTAGTAGAAACGTGTAGTTTTGCATTTTGCAGCCCTGAGTCCTGGTTATTACACTTAAACTACCACACGTTTCCAGGCAATACGCCACAACATTAAATATAATATTTACATTTTTTACCCTCAAACACAAAATAATGATGGGGACATGAGGTAGGAATAATCCCAGCATTATAATATGGTAATAATATCCTAATATATTAAAGCATTAACCAATATTACCTTATTATTATAAGGTTACTACCACTTTAAAGTCATAATATAAAAATTCTAATGCACAGATATGACCATTTTATTGCTATCAGGTTATAACAGTGTTACCAATATATTCCTATATTATTACTAATTGGTTTTGCCTTATTGTTTCCACATTATTAGCCCTAGTTTCTGGCCGCTTATTACCCACTTACATAAATTTAAAACCATTGTTGATAAAAGATATTACTTAGTTATAACTTGGATACTACTTTGGTACTTAAGTGGTTATAACTTGCCATTTCCATATTACTGCCCACCAAGCTGTAATAGAACCTTTATATCTTACATTAAATTCAAATGTATGAACTCTGTTGTTGATTAACTGTTTTAAACCTAAATTAGATTATTGATTTACTTAGTTACTTAGTCTTCCAATGCTATACAAATGTAAAAGAAGATAGGTCAAACACTTATCTGCTCATTCAGTCTAGAACATTTGAACCATCCCCGTGAAATTTGTCTTAGTTTAACATGTCTCTTTGAACCTGTTCATCTCACTGCCCTAGGGTTTTATCTGCTGGGAGGAGACGGAGGGGTGTAAATGTCAAATATTTTCATATCCTACACATGGTGGTAAAATACAGTGAGTCGAGCAGCATTCAGTGTTTATTTATACATTCACATTAAAACATACATATCAGATTTGGTTTGGTGACACACACACACACACAGAGGTCCATAAATCTAAGTCTTATCAGCAGTCTGCCCTCCATCCTCCTGCTCTTGATCTTTAATATTTAATGAAGAGAAGAGAGAACTGCTTTATTAGGACAGCAGGAGGACATTTGATTCAATAATTTATTCAGTTACAACCAGATGATAACAAGTAGAAACACAGAAAACAGGATGAGCTCTACTGAGTTTCTTTTTGGAAGTAAGAAGCAGAAGCATTGAATCCCAGTTTAGATATTAAAGCATGATGTGTTTTTGTGTTATTGCTGGCTAAAAATGCTTCAGTTAGTCAACTGAACATTATTTTTGTTGACCTCTTTCCCTACTTATCTTGCCTCAGCAGTTATCAGACCTATTTACCCACTTTATCTAATGCAGCAGAGTGAATCTTAACTGGTATGAACTCCATGATTTAGCTTTTTAGCCAGATGGAAGCAGCTTCACTGTTTATATCTAACTGATCAGACATCTGACTGCTGTATTGCTGCACAAAAATCCCAGCACCAAAAAGACCGGCTGTTGTTGTTTTAGAAGTGGCCATACTGTACTGAAAAGCGCCATGGAGGTCGGTGGTTATTGACTGAGCTGAGGCTGCCCTCTGCTGTAAGATGACAGTGAAAACAGTTTTATAATTTCAACGATAGCAAGTTTGATTTGTTTGCAAATTTACAGTAGCACGAGCACGCGTGCAAAATATGACTTAGATTTGAATATATAAATGATTCACCCAAGTTATCTTGTGTTGTATAGGCCTATAATACAGTGTGGCTTTTGGCTTAGTCATATTCTGTTTACATTTTTAAAAAATAATTTTAATTTTTTCCTCTTTTTACTCGTCTAATATTCAAGGCCACAGGGAGGGAAAGTCTGTGATCTACCTTTAAATGACAATTTGGATCAAAAATTTCTAATTTGGATTCATCACTCCACAAGACCTGTTTCCACTGATTTTCAGTCCAGTTCTTGTGTAATTTTGCATACCTCAGCATTTTCTCCCTGTTTCCCTTGTTTAAGAATGGCTTCTTGAAAGCAACCCTTCCACTGAGACCATTTCTGATAAAGCTTTAGCAAACATACATGGCATACCTCAGCCTTGTCTCCCCGGCCCCATCGCAGGTCCTATGTCAGGTCTTTGCTGGGTTTTTTTTCCCTGTTTCTTAAGGACATGACTTTCAGATACTGGTCATCTTTGTAGATAGTTTTTTAGGTCTGCCACTTCTTCTTTTGTCCTTCACTTCTCCAGTTTCCTCCATTTTTTTAAGGACACACTGCACACAGTGCTGAGAGTTTTCAGGTAATATTTTTGGGAATCACCTTCTTGGTGTGAAAATACTGTTTTATGCCTGTCAAACTATGTTATCTTTGGCATTTTTCATAAATTTTGATAAAGAAATGTGAACAAATTATGTGTTTTTGGGACAGGCTGCTAGTAACAAAGTACTTAAAGATACAAATTGAAATTGGTTCTTTGTGTGTAGACACAAAACTATTTCATCCCTTGAGTTAGGTACGTTTTTGATATTAAGTGGCTTAAACAAAAAAACAAAAAAAAAGGTCAGGTACAAGGACTGGACTGAAAATGAGTGAAAAAGCAGCCAATGTCCAAACAAAAACTTTGAAAAACCTTCAGAAAGCCTGGAAACCATTTCATAAAATTACAAGAAAGTCTGGCTTCTTGGGTGAGAGGCAGGGTACACCTGCACAGTCCATCACAGGACTCTGAATATCAAATAATGAGCTTAAATATTTTTTGACTTCTACTCAAGACAGAAAAGACCACATTTGTTTCTATTAATGGAATGAAACTGACCAAGAAACAGAACATGAATCAAAATCTTTTTTAAGTTTTTTTTGTTGACTGACTTAATCATACATTTATTTCAAATTCAGATCAGCTCACATGCACAACTTTAATCAATGATACATGACACTGATTATTTCATCACGATTTTCCATCTCTAAAATGCATTTTGTTCACTTTTAGTTGCTTTCACTGCTGTGAGACCATAGTAGAAAACTCTACCAGAGGAACATTATAGAAACCAGCAGGAAATTCACATCTGAGCTCATCAACAGGACTCAGGAACCTCACGTTGGTCTCGTTCAACCAAGTCAGGAAGCCCTTCAGATCAGTGTTGCAGTGGAATTGGTTCATCCTGAGGTCAAGGAAGCTCAAAGAGCGGAAAGCAGCAGGGTTAGGCGAGGCTATGAAGTTGTTGGAAAGGTAGAGCGCTTTCAGAGTTTTTGGAATTGCATCAGGCTGGAGATGTGTCAAGGCATTGAATGAGAGGTCCATCTCCAGTACTGAGGTGAGACCACTGAAAACACTTTGAGGAAGAGACTGCAGTGCATTGAAGCTCAAATTGAGACCAGCAACTTGCCCACAATTGTCAAACAGATTGAGACATTTACCCTGAGCCCAAACAGACTGCAGGGCGCTGCTGTGAAGATCCAGAACTGTGAGATTATACAGACGGACTTGTCTGCTGAAGGAGCAACTCCTGATTCTGTTTCCCCCATAGAATAGGTGCTTGAGTCGTTGCAGCCGAGTCAAAATGGTGGAGACATCTGCCAAGTCTGTTAATCTGTTGTCCTGAATGTCTAGATGCATGATGTTACTGGCAAACTGAGCGATGCTGATCACTGATGAGGGTGCCAACTTGTTGTCATTCAATAATAGAAAATCTAAACTTGGTAGAGGTGCAGGGAAGCCTAATTCTCTCAGAGAGTTTCCTGTCAGATATAATGCTTTCAGCTTGGGAAGTCCACTAAATGAGTGATATCCCAATGCACCAATGTGATTATGAGACAAATCTAACACCTGAAGGTTTGTCAGAGAAGCAAATGTGTGAGAATAGATTTCCCCAAGCAGGTTGTATGACAGGTTGAGCAGTTTTAAATGATCCTGAAGACCTTCAAAGGCATTTCTGTGTATCTGATTCACTCTGTTTTGGGAAACATTGATGATTGAGACTTCTTTCAGCGGACTAAAAACTCCTTGTTGCAATGCAAATATCCTGTTTCTAGACAGATCCAAAGAGAGGATCGAACTGCTGTGCAAGCCTTCAAATGTGTTGCGGTCTGGATCAGGGAGATTGTTGAATGAAAATCCTCTGCCTATGTAACCTGACATTTTCAGATGGGAGATCTTTGTCCCCTCGATGGCTCTGAAAAACTGCCTGTATTGGCCCACGCTGAACCCGTTGTTGGACAAATCGAGTGTCTGAAAGGACAACCCTCTGAAAGGATTCCCACATTTCTTCCAGTCAAAGTCATAACTGGACATCGCTTTCAGGTACACGGAGTTCAAGTTCAGAACTGTGAAGAGTTTTCCCTGAAAGCCAGCAAGATCAGGCTCACAAATTTTATCAATTTTGTTCAGCTTGAGATTCAGGTGTTTCAAATGAGTCATGTTCACAAAGAACGGTGAAGGCTGGAGTCTTTTTATTTGGTTACCAAAGAGGTTGAGAGTTTGTAAGGATGACAGTGGTTCTAGATATTTGTCCTTTAGTATTGAATCTTTAAGTGAGCAGTAATCCAGGTTGAGACTCTGCAGACTTGACAACCCCTCAAAGGCCTGCGGTTCCAGTTGAAGGCCAATGTTAATGTCAAGCAAAAGTGTCCTCAGATGTTTTTGTCTGTTGAAGGAGTTGTTCCTGATCACAAGCTGCCCACGCTGTTGTCCGAGGTCCAGCACCTGCAGCTGCTCGAGGCCTGACAGGGAGGTAGAGTTGATCTCACTGATGTGGTTCATATCCAGGTACAAATGGGTGATGTTAGGAGGGAGAGGAGGAACCGAGCGGAGGTTCTGGAAGCTGCAGAGGGCTACTGAACCCTTTATGATGCATGATGGGAAACAGCCGGGCACCTGGAAGTGGAAGTTTAAAATTTAGCCATTTGCAAGTAGTACTATAGTTGAACCAGTCAGTTAACAGGCTGATTCAGCTCTGCTGCCACAAACACAGATACAGGAGCTCTTTCATAAAACATGCAATAACTCTGTCTGTCAGAGAGTCATCAGCTCTTTAATTTTAGCATTTTGTTGCTTTTTAAAATTCAGA
>VUQS01066932.1:0-16431 GCA_015108495.1 Heterochromis multidens | reverse complement strand
TGGGGTGATATGGTACTATGAGGTCTTTAACATAAGATGGAGGCCTGATTATTCAAGACCTTGTATGTAAGGAGAAGAATTTTAAATTCAATTCTGGATTTAACAGGGAGCCAATGAAGAGAAGCCAATATGAGAGAAATATGCTCTCTCTTTCTAGTCCCTGTCAGTACTGTTGCTGCAGCATTTTGGATCAACTGAAGCCTTTTCAGGGAGTTTTTAGGACAGCCTGATAATAATGAATTACAGTAGTCCAGCCAGAAGTAATAAATGCATGAACTAGTTTTTCAGCATCACTCTGAGACAGGATGTTTCTAATTTTAGAGATATTGCGCAATTGCAAGAAGGTAATGCCATCCAGAGTAAGTATCTGGTTAGACACCATGTTTCTAAGATTTTTAGGGCCGAGTACAATAACCTCAGTTTTATCTGAATTTAGAAGCAGGAAATTAGAGGTCATCCAGGTCTTTATGTCTTTAAGACATTCCTGTAGTTAAACTAATTGGTGTGTGTCATCTGGCTTCATGGATAGATAAAGCTGGGTATCATCTGCACAGCAATGAAAATGTATGCTATGCCTTCTAATGATACTACCTAAAGCATGTATGATGTAAACAGAATTGGTCCTAGCACAGAACCCTGTGGAACTCCATAATTAACCTTAATGTGTGAAGAAGACTCTCCATTTACATGAACAAATTGGAGTCTATTAGATAGATATGATTCAAACCACTGCAGCACAGTACCTTTAACACCTACAACATGCTCTAATCTCTGTAATAAAATATTATGATCAACAGTATTAAACGCTGCACTGAGGTCTAGTAGGACAAGCACAGAGATGAGTCCACTGTCAGAGGCCATAAGAAAATCATTTGTAACCTTCACTAAAGGTTAGTCAAGGTAAGTCTGAGTTGCCCTCAGACTTGCCATTAGGGAGTTGAATTAGGGAAAATTTAAACAATGTTTTAATTAAGCCTGAGCAAGATAGTATGTTTGTTCATTACCTGCAAAACAAATACTTTAAATTTATGTATGCAGAAAAAAACCACGGGGCACACATAGCCATGGATATATACAGTAAGGACAAAAAATGGGTATCATGGCAGTTGAGGAACATAAAGGCACAAACCAGTTAATGATGTTGGCTGTGACAATAAAAAATATCAAGAGGTTGTTCTGCATTGTTAATAAATAACAATATGCAGATTATGATAGAATCAATAGTTCACCAATAACAGTTTTAGGATTTGAGCAATAGGATGTATGACTCAACCATGACAGAAACAAAAGTTAAAGTGTAACAGACTAGAATAGGAGGAACTAGGCCCGTATCAGGATCTAGTTAAATCCTTAACAGGGTAAATGTTTTGTTCTGGTGGAAACAAATCAAAGTCACTGTATTGTACATGTGCATTTAGAGAGTGACCATTGACACAGAGTCAGTTGACGCCTTGAGGTAAATGAAACAAGCCAATGACTGTTGAGTATCACTAGGCCCAGCTGTTATTTCAAGATTGCTTCATAAACTTTATTACTTTACTAGATTATAGCCAGTGTGTATTGCGCTCATAAAGAGGCATCAAAGATCCTACCTCTTTCATGATTTACATTAAAGGATAGATAGAGTAATTAAAGAAAAACACCACAATTGTAGCACCAAGTGAATAAATTGCAACTTACATTACTGTAAATAAATTGTAGCACTGCTAAACTTCTTGGTACATTCAAATTGTGAATAGCAGTAAAATATTTTTTGGAACACTGCTAATGCATAGAGTGTTTTTTCTTTTGCTTAGCTCAAACAGTGAAGATTTGCAAGGTTGCAACACTAATACCTGGTTGCAGCACTAAGCTGTGCACAGTTTAAGTAGGAGCAAATAGGATTTGCAGGTGTAATGTTGACCAGTCGGCTTGTAAATATGATGGCTGTGAGATAAGTCTTACAACTACTTGAATTCACTTTAAAAAATAAAAGTCCGAAATCAACACAAAAACAAGTGAAAAGTTTAATTAACAATAATGGACTGTAGAATCTGTCTGTCTTTGACTTTTCTTATCTTGTGGCCTATTAACAGCCCTACTTAACCATGACCACATATGCTATTTGCATGGCATTTCTCTGACTGTGTTCATTCAAACGTACATACATAGCAATAACCGTCACTGGGGCTTGCTAGAGCTTTTTCATTATTTTCCTTTATTTTTTTTGTCAAAAAATGTACACTTCAAAAAAGTAGCGACAGTCAATTTATATCCTAACAAAAGTAAGTGAAGAAAGATAATAGGATGAATACATCGGGTGTTAATGGGCCTCACTTAACGCTGATGTTCACGCTCTTAAGTTAAACACTGTTCACATTTCTTGGGTCTTAAATGTGTGCAAGCTCTTTGACAGACACTAGCCTGCTCAATAATGCTCTTTATCAGTACTCAGTTAAGTCAATGACTCAGGTTACCCTGTCTCTGTTACACGCTAGACATTTTGAGTAGCTCTCATATTAGCGTTCATACTATAGCTGTATACTACAGCCAAATAAGTGCCAGTTAAAATGAATGCTAATTATCACTGGAAATTCACTGTATTCTGTAGAACTGTAGAATTTTAATGGCTAATCTGATATCTGTCCAAAGGCAATATCTATTTAACTGAGGATATTTCTTAAAATTTGGCATCAACTTTCGCATTTGCTCAAGGCTGAACTTGTTGGTCAAAGGTTAAGGTGACCTCACAAAACTCTTTCTTCCCATAACATAATCATTATTATCTTGGATTTTACAACATTTCACACAAATTGTTAACATTTCTGAAATGATGAAGTGATGACACTTGATGTCAAAAAGGTTAAAGGTCACATTGAGACAGGCATATGCACTCAACAACCACGTTATTTGATACAGCTAGCTAGTACTGAGTTGGACCCCCTTTTTGCCTTCAGAGCTGCTTTCATTTTTCATGCCATTGACTCAACAAAGTGCTGGAAACATTCCTCAGAGATTCTGGTCCATATTGACATGATAGCATCACACAGTTGCTGCAATTTTTTTTGTCTGCACATCCATGATGTGAATCTCCCATTCCACCACATCCCAAAGGTGCTCTATTGACATCTGGCGACTGTGGAGTCACTGTTTGAGTACAGTGAATTCATTGTCATGTTCCCGAAACCAGTCTAACATGATTTGAGATTTCTAATACGGCGTGCTATCCTGCATTAACCACCCATCACAAGATAGGTACACTCTGATCATAAAGGGATGGACATGGTCAGGAACAATACTCAGTTGGTACTCAGGGTCCCAAAGTCTGACAAGAAAATATCCACAATGTTACACCACCAGCAGCAGCCTAAACCATTGATACAATGTCACAGGAGCTAGAGTGTGAGGACCCAAATGCAGGACGCAAGCCAGGCGGAATGAACAGAAAGCGGGCAGTTTATTCAGGCTGAAGACCAAAAATGCAAAAGCAAACAACAAAGTCCAAAAGGATAACTGAAAACTACAATCTTACTGAATATCAAGACTGGGAAAACATACTAAAGTAAAAATGCTGGAGCAGGGAACCACCAGGACAAAGAACAGCAGGGCATGAAGAACAGACACTCTGACAAAGGATAAGGGGAGACAGTAAATGCACAGAGGGGTAATTAGGGGAAGTGCAGACAGCTGGGGAGAACAAGACACAGGTGGACTAAATCACAAGAGACGAGACAAAGCAAGCAAAACTAAAAGCAAAGCACAAGGAACTGACTAAAAAAAAAACAGGAAGCGAGATAACTGAATGGGTAAGACACATACACATGAATAACTTGGGACAGGAGACTTTACAGAAGAGGATGGAACTCTAAAATAACTAAGAACTGAAAGGTAGACCAAATACACTAAGAATACACGAAACAAATAAAAACATTAAACAAACCAAGACTCAATAGAATATTCAAATAAACACTAGAAAGTCCAAAAACACAGAAACACTGGGCCAAATGACCCAGTATCATGACATAAAAGGCAGGATGGACCCATACTTTCATGTTGTTTATGCCAAATTCTGACCCTACCATACAAATGTTGCCGCAGAAATAGAGACAGACCAGGCAACATTTTTCCAATCTTCTATTGTCCAGTTGTAGCCTCAGCTTCCTGTTCTAGCTGACAGGACCAGCCCATCAGTTTCAAGGTTCAACTTGTTGGGCATTCAGAGATGCTCATGCCTTGATTGCAACAAGTGGTTATTTGAGTTTTGCCTTCCCGTCAGCTCAAAGTAGTCTGGCCATTCTCCTCTGACATCAACAAGACATTTTTACCCAGAGAACTGCTGCTCACTGGATATTTTCACTTTTTCAGACCATTTTCTGTAAAACCTAGAGATGGTTATGTGGGAAAATCCCAGTGGATCAGCAATTTCTGAAATACACCCACCAACAACCAGCAGGTTTTCTTGACCATGTCTAAATGCCTAAATGCATTGAGTTGCTGCCATGTGACTGACAGATCAGATATCTGCCTCAATGCGCAGTTGAACAGGTGTATCTAACAAAGTGAGTGTATAAACGGCATTTTTTTTTTTTTTTAGCTGAACTACACAACTGTAATTCTGAAGTCTGTAAATCTGTACGTATACAAATACTTTCTGGACAATGATGCAGCCATGGAAGAGATAATACACCAAACAGCGCAAGATATCAAATACATATTTTTGATAATAAAGAGGCAAGCTTTATTATCACATGACTTGGGTGTACACATCCTTTAACATGTTGCAATAGCTGGAGAACAGTATTTGTGATATATTATTTCCCATGATCCCACTGACGTGTGAAGTCACTTATTTACCATCCGTGCGCCCTGGGAAAGTAAGTGACCAGCAGATGTCAGTGACATGACACTTTCCCATTATATATGTATAACAGCTTCAAATAAAATGACTCATGACTTTACAGTGAGACACAATGAAGTCCTTAACGGAGTCAAAGTGACTCTTCAGAGAATAATAGCTTGCATTAAAGCATTTCCCCTGGGGCTGTATGAACAGAATTAAACAGTACTAATGACCCCATGGGAAAAAATCTATATCGGAGTTGAATGCAGCAAAATGTAGCTACAGATTGCTGAAACACATCAAAGAAAATCAGACAGTTCTCTGATTGTGGCGGCTTTTACTGCTTTATGAATAGGTCTTCACTCCCATTCAGTTCTTTTCACTACTGACACATGCACACACACACACACATGAACACACACACACACCCATCCCCACCATACTTCCTTTCCAATCTCACTGTTGTTTAGGTTTCAACACCACACCTTTCACAGCGATAAGGCTTCACCCTTCCTGGTAATTCTACTTAAAAATAATAATTAACTTATCATTAACATGTCATCAGAAGTTGGAAGAGGAGTATGCAGAATATATTGAAGAGCCAAAAGGACTGTGGAGCTACAAGCACTGAAGAAGAGCTCAGGAGAAGCCACCGTTCTCTAGAGGTCAGTTTGCTGAACAATAAGACTTAACAGACATGTGGCTAATAAACCAGGCTGCTAAGATTAACCTTCCATCCTGTCTGCAGAAAAACGCCTAGTGTGCACTTATTGAGAGCTAATTTGATGGTTCTCTGTGTTAGAGAGAAATGTGAAAGAGCTGACAATGGGATTCACAGCATTCCACATGCTCTGGCTTCTGCTTGCATTTACTTTTACAACACAAGGTACGTGAAACTACTTTGAACTTATTTGCTTAGTAGAGTTTTGAAGTTTTTCAATATCTATCACAACTGTGTTGCAAGCATGTGTGATATTAACTTATCTGAGCTATAAAGCTAAAAACTAAGTAAGTGTAAAAGGGTGAAATATCCTAATAAAGGTGTAACAGTGTGATTGGCTTACCTCCTCTGACTTTAAGACAAACAAAAGAAACAAGATACTTGTGTTTCCTTTAGGTCTAAGTATGTCTGTATCTTTGTGTGCAGAGCTGGTGAGACTTAGGGTCAGTCCCAAGATTACTGCAGAGTGTGGCAAGGAAGTTACCCTAAACTGCAACACATCCTCGTTTCATCGTGGACTATCAATCAAACTTATGCAGTGGTTTCAAGAGGAAACAATTTTATGTTCTGTGGACAGTAAAGGGAACATTATTACACACCACAGAGGATCTCTGAGTAACTTTGACTGTGAGTATGAAGCTGGACAGTTGTCACTAATCTTTAAAAAGTTGCAACCTGTGGACAGTGGAAGAAACTACACATGCAAGCAACGCTCCAACAAAGGAGCGCTGCGTAAATCTACAACAGTGGAGTTACAAGGTCAGAGTCCCGCAATTTATTCCTATTTAAGCAAACTTTAATATTTCAAAGCAATATTTGTAAAACTCTTGTCTATGTTGAAAAAATGTTTGAATTTCAGCATGATTACAAAACACATTTTTATTGTTGCACTCTAGCAAGTGTGTTCCATTTCTATCCTCCCCATAATGAATCTTGGCTTATGGATTGCAATCTTCTTTCCTGCCTTTGCTTCCAAATTTACCAGAATAATGTGAAACTACAGGCACCATATCAGACCTACAAATAAAATGCATTTAAACACATAACTTAAGCAAATGTACTTTTAACTGTTCTCTTGTGATCCATCTGACAGCAAACATTAGTGTAGATTTTAATAGTTTCATGTGCTAAATGAGAACATTAAATGAAACTAATGTCTTATACATCAACTGCATTTTAAAACTTTTCTCATGATTTTCCCCTCAGAGTGTTGTGGGATTGTTGAGGGTAAATTAACGACCAGCGGACCTGCATGCACCTTCAAGCATGTCTACCCAGACGGAGATGTGCACTGGTTTCACAGCTCCTGTAACCTCTCAGCTGGGTCTCTGAGGCAGTACACTGGTAAAAGTGTGGACAAACAAGGCTGGCTGACAATCCACAGTTACCTGGAGTGGAACAGTTCACATGGGCCCTACAACTGCTCCTTGAAGAGCACCATGTCTGATAGATACATTGCAAGTACTTTGGTTCAGAATCCTGAATCCCAGAAGAGCAGTAGAGCAACACACTCAAACAGCAACAGAATCACAGCACAGGAAAGCATCAGGACAACTTTTTGCATTTTAATCATACTTGCAGTCATATTCAAATAATGTAATTTCTACATCATAAAGTGTCACCAGACATGGGGGGAAGAACCAAAGATTAACACAGATTAGGAACAACAAGAAGGTACTGAGATTTATTTATCTTTTTTCAAAACCGGGGCATCGACACTCAGTTTAGATGAGTCATCTTGCGTAATCCAAAGGGTTATCTTTCTTTCTTTGTGCTCTTGGTTGACGTGAACAAGAAAATTATACACCACTGAGAGGTGATAAGAAGGCAGCCAGTAATCATAACAGTATAAATGCTTTTGTTGTTTTGCTTCAGTAGAGGATAAGAGAACAATGCACATTGGTTTTACTGCACTTTTTCAGAAAACAAGGAGACATACAAATGGAAACACTCTCAGAGAAAATATACTTTCACACAATTGCAAAGCAATTAAGAAGTCTGTACTGGTTCAATTTAATCAACAACTATAAACCTTTGCATGGATTTTTTCGCAAGAGTATGCATCACTGTCATCTATGTATAAGTTCTCTGTGAATGAAGACCATAAAATGCTCTTTGGTAAATTTGTTTCAGAAAAACACAACTGTCATATACCAAGACCCTTTTTAACTATCAGTCAAGCAACAAATCTGTCTAGAGTTTGTGGGTGGATGCTGCCCTCTGGTGATATGTGTAACTAACAAGAAGTAACTGCTTTAGGAGCCCTTTAGGAGCAATATGCTTTTATTCAAAGAGCTGATTTACCATATTTTCCACCTGCCTAGTAAACATAAGCAATTTGGTTCAGAATCATAAGTTCCAGGGCCATCACAGAAAAGTATGGAGAAAATGTATGCTGTCAGACTTAAACAATGGAATTGGCAAAATAAATATACAACATGGAGTGTGATCAGACATGGTGTTGAAGCAATGATTAACATGGATTCAGAGCAATGAGGTATTGAGATTCTGTTTTTTGGGGTTTTTTTGCCAAAATCAGGGCAACAGCACTTCAAGTTAAATGAGTCATCTTGCACCATCTAAAGGTTTATTATTATTTCTTTTAGCTCCTGGCTAAAGTGACAGAGAACAATTGCAGACTGTTGAGAGGTGATAACAAAGGCGCTGAAAGTCACTGAATCTATAAAATTCCTCTGTTATGTTTTGATAGTTACAAATGAGAGAGCAAGATACAAGTGGAAACAATGTCAAAGAAAATACACTTTGATATAAAGGCAAAACATTCAAGAAGTCCATCTGAATCCTGGTTTAGTTTATTCTTAAGCTATAAACCTTTGATACACACTTTCTTTTTCAGGAGTGTGTATGTATTTCTAACAGAGTGATGAAATAAGTGTGTGTGCTACATCTCTGCAGCACTATTGTTTATGTGTAACTGCTCAGTAAATCCTTTTTGTAACAGTCCCATGAAAAGAAAAATCTTGACCACAACGAAGACCGTAAAAGATAAGCTCTCTTGCCAGTTTGAATTTGAACTGTCATTTTGCAAGAAATATTTGAACTATCAGCCAAGCAACAACTAATAGTGTGTGTATTCAAAAGGCTGATTACAGTTTCATTTCTTTCCTTTCATTTACATCTACTGGTTTGCTAAAAATTATAATAAATAACTCTTTTTATTGGGGCTGTCTTCATGTATAAAGTAGTTCAAATGAAAACCACCGTGACACACCACACATGAAAACCTGTTCATCTTAGTTTTATTAAAATGTTTACAGTAAGCTTAAGTAAGAAGACTGCTACAAGTCATTACTCATGCTCCTCATCTTTCAGCTTCCTTTTAAGTCTCTCACTACCCAAGTCCTTAACGCCAGAGGACAAACTCAGCTCCTAGGCAAAAACTCAGCCTTTTTAACAGCTCACTGCACCCTCTTCAGACAGGACATTTGAGAGGCTTTCCAAGTCAGAGTGACTCTCGGCTAATGGTGTCACTAAACCGGTGTCACATAGGAGAATGTTGTGGCTAAGATCTAGTGGATAAACCAATCCAAGGTCACCTATGCCAGAGCTCACAGATGCATCCAGTTACAGACCTGACAACAGCACACACACACACTGTTCTTACTGCAAGAGGAAACATAACTATTACTTGCCTAACACAAACCTTCATCTTGACCTTAAAACAAGTCTTTTTTACAAAAATGTGATTATAATGTTCATAACTGGAACTATTTTTCCCCCATAATTGGGGAACTGTACAAACAGATTTGTGTTCCCACAACATCAAAACACACTGGTCCTGATATGCTTTATGAAAACTTACATGTTTGTGTTGTTTTAATGTGTTCTGGATGGAAAGTGATCTCTCACATGTTTATTTTTGAAAAGTATTGCTAATTACTCAAATTAAGTGTTCTTACACAGAGCAAAGCAATTTACACAAATGCCAGCAAACTAATTCTCTTGCAGACTGAGCGATAATGAGCTAATTAAATTTTAAATTAACAGATTTAACAGAATCAGATTATGTAATGCTCTTCTATTGGCTGTTATACAGTAGAAGTTTAAATAAAGATTTTAATCAAGAAAAGCATGCGAGAAAAGTGCACATCTTTACAAGCAGGAAGCTCTGTTAAGAACATCAGCTGTAGTTTTATCAATGGAAAATGACCTCACTTAAAAATCAGCTTTCCCAATTTCCTTTTTTTTCAATATTTGACATTTTCAGAAATTTATCTTGTCAGTGTGATCTGCTCTTTGGACTGTACCTCATTAATAAATAACTGAACTTAAATTTGCACATGTGTCCTGGAGTTCTTCATCAAATGTTCTTCTTTCTGAGTTCCTTGGGATCCTATTGCCCAGGCAATTTTCTACCTTAAGATGCTTCTGCTGGCGAAGCTCATGTGGGAAGTTTAAAAACTCAATATCCACCTCTGACTGTAAAGTGTATATGGAGATTCTTAATTTGCTTCAAAATCCATTTTATCTGTTTATCTGAAAATGCTGTAATCTAAGAAAGTTATTCACATTTGCAATGTGCACTGTGGACAATGGAGGACAGCTAAGCAACATCTTCTGCAGTTAAAAAAAATAAAGCCAACACAGTAGTGCCACTTGAGGCTGGCTCCAAAAGCGAGTCAGTCCCCTCCCACATTACAATGCCCAACTTTCACAGCAAAAATAAGGATCTTACTAATTTTTATCCTTGATAATAAGTTTTATATAAGTCACAATTTTATTAAGGCTTAAAGTTTACATTTACAGGGCCCAGGCCACTTTGACTAGTGGATGCAGATACAATAACCAGTAATATCTTACTGTGCTTTCTGTGTGTTAAATTGTATTTGTATCTGGGTCTATGTGATGCATACATCCAACATAATGCCTTTTATATACACTCCATTAGTGCACTCACACACACTTTCATTATGACACTCAATACCATTGCCTCTCTGAAAACAAAAGAAATAAATCAAAGCAGACCAGCTCATTGGTACAATTCAAAGAAACATGCTTCAAAGTAATTACTGGGAAAACCCTCCAAAATGCCACAACTTTGATCTTTGAGGGGGAAAACCCTCCTGTAGCCAGCCAAACAAAGACAGCTCTGTTGAGCCTTTAGCTTTTTGTAGTACTGACTTCATGAGCTTCTTCAGCAGTAAAATTTATTACAGAGTATTGGAGATAAAAATTTCAGCCTTCCCCTAACTGTCACAGATGCATCATCAATACATAAGCCTTACTGTCAGTGTAGCCAGAGGATATCTGGTCCAGCACTCCCTGTTTGATCTGTTGGTCAGTGTCTGCTAATGCAGATAAATGTAACAAAATACTAATACTTTTTAGATAATAGCTCCACACGGACCATTTAACTGCATACAAATAAAGCTTGCTCAAACATGACTGGTCAAGAGTAACTGGACTACAAATGGCTACAAACAGAAATTAGAAAGCTTCTGGTACCAAAAGGTGACCCTGGACAATCTGTTACTTATCCTGCTACATCTTCAGCTGCTCTTCTACTCTGCTGTCTTTCACTCAGTTACTGCATATGCTACTCTTGTCATTAACTTGTGTCCTCTCTCTCTTGAAGTTTGCACATTTTATTCTCTGCTCTTGTGCTCTTTGCACCTTTCCACAGGTATACCTGGCTCCAAAGCTGCATGTTTCTGATGTATGGTTTATTGCCACACCAGCCTGTGGAGCACTTATTATATTGACACTACTGACACTCCTCTCACCCCAACCAGTAGAGGCAGATGACAGTTCCCCCATTCCTGAGGCAACTATGCTTCAGCAGATAGCCAAAATGTTTCTTTCTACTTGCTTGACTGTTTGCCTTCTAGATTTCATCATGGTGCATTTTGCCCTCTTTGAAGGTAGATGGTTGCTGGGGGTGTTAGGGATGGGATGTTGGTGGGGACCACATGCACATGTTCACAAGGGGGGGAAAAAAGGGGGCTAATGATGTATCTGAAGAATACAACGTGAAGGATGTCTCAACCTGTAGCTGGCGGCACATATGGCATTTCAGTTTGCTACCTGATTCACCTACAGGATTGGGACACTTGTCAATACTTTCCTGAAGTTAATTAAAACTAAACTAAAAAATAAAACTAGACGTGAAAAAACATTATAGTTAACTAAAATTAAAAAACACTAACTAAAGTTTAAAGAAAAAGAATAAAACTAACTAAAACAATTTTGGGAACTTGGAAAACTAACAAAACAAAATAAAAAATATCCTTAATTTTAGTATTTGTGAATTTGGTCAAATCTGATAGATTTGTTTATTGAGACTTTGGATTTCTACTTGGAGACTGTGAGTAAACTGCTTTCAGAAAGTTCTGTGTTTTGAATGTAATACCTGTACTGATTGTCCAAAATCTGGCATATTCCCTAAATATATTAATACTTAAGAAGACCAAAACTAACACTGAAACAAATAAAAACTAAACACTAAACATTTTCAAACAATGAAAACTGAACTGAAACAAGCAAACCCACTCTGGAAACTAACTGAAAGTAAACTGAATTAAAACAAAAAGTCAAAATGAAATCAAAATAAAAATTAATTATGTTAACTGGTGAGTCTAAACTGGCTGTAGGTGTGAATGAGAGTGCGAATGGTTGTCTGTCTCTCTGTGTTAGCCCTGCGAGAGACTGGCGGCCTGTCCAAGGTGTACCCTGCCTCTCTCCCTATGGCAGCTGGGATAGGCTCCAGTCTCTCTGCAACCCTGAATTGGGTAAGTGGAAGAAGATGCATGGATGGATTGTTGCCTTTCATTGTAACATCCACTTTTAACCACAAGGTGGAGCAACTTACAAATAAACAGTCATCCTCGGGACAAAAAATGAGTCCATACTACTTTCACATTGATGCGTACCTAAAGGGTTCAGAAGGTCCAAGCTGTCTAGGTCCTCTTGTCCAGGTAAATCCAGACAAATATTTTACTACATTATTTATTAAGAATAATGTGAATTTTGTTACAATAAAAACAGACTGCTGAACAATTTGAATAAAAATATAGAATGTGCCATTGCATAGATTTTAATGGTTTGGTTGAGGTATACATACATCATATGTTATTGTATGTTTTTCCTGGTAAAAAGCAGGTTTTTTCCTCCCAAATTTTGCTAAATGTTTGCACTGCAGAGATCATTGGGCATTAGGTTTCTCTCCATAAAATGTGTAGGATCTTGACCCAAATAAATGCCCTGAGATGACTTATGTTGTGCAATCTAAATGAAGTTCAACTAAACTGAATTCATGGAAAAACTTTTCTTTTTTCTTTTTTTTTTTTTTGTAAAGATTTCTTGTTACGCTTACAAATTTATGAGTCATGTGGCTCTAACTGACAAACAGGATTTCTTTGTTACCTCAGAAAACCTTGTCCCGGTTTTTATAAGTGATCCTGCTGTCTTGTTGCATCATTTCTAAATGCTGAAAGTTGGCTTCTCCTGCGAGCACCTCATCTGGGCAAAGTACACAGTGCGGTGTGTTCTGTCTTTTCACTTGGATGCGTTAGTGAGTGTATACAGAGGTTTCAGGTTGTGTTCCCATGGAAACAGAGAGGTGTCTTACGTTGTGCCTTGGCTTCAACGGTGTGTGTCTCTGTGTTTGAGTGTGTGTCTGACCAA
This sequence comes from Heterochromis multidens, assembly GCA_015108495.1. Lineage (NCBI taxonomy): Eukaryota > Metazoa > Chordata > Actinopteri > Cichliformes > Cichlidae > Heterochromis > Heterochromis multidens. Next base: position 3,247 of record VUQS01066932.1, on the reverse strand, counting down.
TTAGCCCAGTAAGCAGGAGTAATCTTCTCTCAGGGAGGTTTACATTATAACCTTGACAGCCAGGTGGTCATTGGTCAAGCGAATTGCTACAGCTCTATACCATACACAAGACCAGAGGGAGGGGCAAGGGGGACAGAGAAAATGAGACAAGATAAGAAGCTGACTGACCGACAAACACTGAGAGGATGGATAGATGAGACAGGGAGGGAGAAAAGGCAGGGGAATGGAAAGGGGAGATAAAAGCCAGATTATGTCAACAAACAGCCGAGATTTATGCGAAGCACTGATAGCCTGTTACCTAACATTACGGTAAATGGGAGTTGACTTTGGATTAATTGGCCAAAGAGCTGATAGGACAGAGTTTCTGTAGCCTTCTGTGTTTTCATATACACGACTGCTCAAAACATTTTGTTGAAAAGCAAAAACAAGAACAGGTTTTACATATTTTATAAATCTATTTAAAAAAAAATGAGGTGCTTCTAATGAGGTCAGAACAACAACATATTCAATTCAAAACAGCTTTACCACACTATTAAAAATCTTTTGTAAGTAAATATGCTTAAAGATGTAAATATAAGTGTAATGAAATCAAAGTGGATGTAATATGATTTTCCTTTTTTTCTGTAATGTATATTCAATTCACTTCAATTCAATTTTATTTATATAGCACCAATTCACAAGAACAGTTCCCTCAAGATGCTATATATTGTAAGGTGAAGACCCTAAAATAATACAGAGAAAATTCCAACAATCAGACGACCCCCTATGAGCAAGCATTTGGCGACAGTGGGAATGAAAAACTCCCTTTTAACAGGAAGAGACCTCTGGCAGAACCAGGCTCAGGGAAAGGCAGCCAACAGCTTCGACCAATTGAGGGTGAGGGAAAAAAGAAGAGAGCAGAGAGAGACAGAACAGAAGTCAAACTATAGGAGAGAGAGATATTAATTATTGCTAATGGTTCAATACAGTAATGGTGTATAAACACAGAGTGAAAAAAGATGAGTGAAGAAGAAATGATCAGTGGATCATGGGAGACCCCCCAGCAGCCTAAGGCTATTACTGTCATGGTCCTGAGTTTTTTGACCCACTATTTTGAGTTTGTCTGGACTTGTTAGTTATTTCTTTGAAAGGTATAGGAAAATTAATGGTGTAGTTCCTGAGTGTGTTATTTTCTAGTGCCTCTGAGTTTAGTTATAGTTCTTGATTTTCTCATTTTATTATGTTAGTTCCCCTTTCATGCCCACTCTGTCCTAGTCCTGTCTGTGTTCTGTCTTCAGTGTCTCCATGTTTGTTTACCTTTGGTCTCCCCAGTCGTGTCCCCGTGTCTGTCTGGTCTCTCTGTGTTTTGTCTCCGTGGCCGTCTGCGTTCCCTGTCTTGTCTAGTCCCTGTGCTGTTTTCCTTCCTGTTCCCATGTTCATTTCCCTGTGTTTCGTCCTTTTTTCTCTGCAGTTTGTTACGTCTCCATGTCTGTTTATCCACAGTCCCAGTGTCAAGTTCACGTGTCATAGTCCTGGTCTCTCTTAGTTACTTCCTGTTTTATCTTGTTAGTTTTCATCTCATGTGCATTATGTTCAGTTTTGCTTCCCCTGTCTCATCAGTCAGATTCTGTTCAGCCATGTTCCCCAGGTGTGTCCTCTCTGCCCTGATTCCATCCTGTGTCTGTGTCTCCCTCAGTTCTTTATCACAATCTCCCTCATCCCTCATGGTGCGTGTAGTCTCTGTCTGTTCTGTCAGTCCGTTCCAGCCCTGCTTAGTTTTTGCATTAGCCTTTTGTTTGCCTCAACTTTTGCCAGCAATGTGAAAAAGCTGTGATTTTGAGTTTAACATCTGTCTGCCGGGTCCTGTATTTGGGTCCTAACCTGCCTGCTACATGGCATAACATGACAATTACAGTATAACTAAGGGATGGTTTAGGGTCACCTGGTCCAGTCCAAAAGGGAAAGTTTTAAGCCTAATCTTAAAAGTAGAGTGTCTGTCTCTCAAATCCAAACTGGGAGCTGGCTCCACAGAAGAGGGGCCTGAAAGCTGAAGGCATTCTGCTGTTGAAAACTCTAGGAACCACAAGTAAGCTTGAAGTCTGAGAGCAAAGTGCTCTGTTATGATGGGGATCTGTATGAGGTCTTTAAGATATGATGGGGCCTAATTATTCAAGATTTTGTATGTGAGGAGAAGGATTTTAAATTCAATTCTGGATTTAACAGGGAGCCAATGAAGAGAAGCCAATATGGGAGAAATATGCTCTCTCTCTCTAGTCACAGTTAACACTCTTGCTGCAGCATTTTGGATCAACTGAAGGTTTTTCAGGGAGCTTTTAGTGGCCTGATAATTATGAATTACAATAGTCCAGCCTAGAAGTAATAAATGCATGAAATACCTTTTCAGCATCACTCTGAGACAGGATGTTTCTAATTTTAGCAATGCATTACAAATGAATAAAGGCAGTCCTACATATTTGTTTAATGTGTATGTTGAAGGACATATTTTGATCAAAAATGGTTCCAAGATTCCTCTCAGTGTTATAAGAGGCCAAGGTATGTGAGTATGAGTGTGAGTGTGAGTATGGATAAGGTGGGTATCATCTGCATAGCAATGAAAATATATGCAGTGTTTTCCAATAATATTGTATGTACAGTATACTGTGAAAAGTGTTGGTCCTAGCACAGAACCCTGTGGAATTCCATGATTAACTTTTGTGTGTGAAGAAGAATCTCCACTTACATGCACAAATTGGAATTTATCAGATAGATATGATTCAAACCACTGCAGTGCAGTTTCTTTAATACCAAAGGCATGTTTAGTTAGTTAATCTAACTAATCTCAGCTTTTGAGGCAATACAACTGATTACCTTTCAATTTTTAATTCAATTTTATTTATATAGCGCCAAATCACAACAAAAGTCACCTCAAGGTGCTTTATATTGTAAGGTAAAAACCCTACAATAATACAGAGAAAAACCCCAACAATCAAACGACCCCCTATGAGCAAGCACTTGGCAACAGTGGGAAGGAAAAACTCCCTTTTAACAGGAAGAAACCTCCGGCGGAACCAGGCTCAGGGAGGGGCAGCCATCCACCGCGACCGGTTGGGGGTGAGGGGAGAAAGACATGCTGTGGAAGAGAACCAGAGATTAATAATAGCTCATGAAATGCAGAGAGGTTTAAAAACACGGTGAGAGAAAGAGAAACACTCAGTGCATCATGGGAAACCCCCAGCAGCCTAGGCCTATTGCAGCGTAACTAAGGGAG
>VUQS01066931.1:0-13718 GCA_015108495.1 Heterochromis multidens | reverse complement strand
AGGTGTGAAAAAATGCTGTAAACAAAGAATGCTTTCAGAAATATAAATAATGATTGGTTATTTCTATCAATTCACAAAATGCAGGACAACGACCCCAAACATACAGCCAAAGTCATTAAGAACTATCTTCAGCGTAAAGAAGAACAAGAAGTCCTGGAAGTGATGGTATGGCCCCCACAGAGCCCTGATCTCAACATCATCGAGTGTGTTTGGGATTACATGAAGAGACAGAAGGATGTGAGGAAGCCTACATCCACAGAAGATCTGTGGTTAGTTCTCCAAGATGTTTGGAAGAACCTACCAGCCGAGTTCCTTCAAAAATTGTGTGCAAGTGTACCTAGAAGAATTTATGCTGTTTTGAAGGCAAAGGGTGGTCACACCAAATATTGATTTGGTTGAGATTTGTCTTTTGTTCATTCACTGCATTTTGTTGATTGATGAAAATAAATGAACAACACTTCCATTTCTGAAAGCATTCTTTGTTTACAGCATTTTTTCACACCTGCCTAAAACTTTTGCACAGTACTGTATATACCAGTGCATCAGCGAGCAACCTAAAAACTTTAAAAACTGGTCTAAAATCTAAGTTTACTACAAATAATAATACAAATAATAGCAATCTTTCCAAAATAATTGGCAATATACAGCAAATTATTTAAGGAGGAATTAACTTTAAAGTACTTATATTTACATTTGTTAATATTCAAAACACTTAGAGTGCTTATTAAGATTTAATGAATCTCCTTCCCCATAAATTAAGTCTAAAATGTTTTCTAAATATTTTAAAAACCACACTGATTACATCCTAGCTTGCAGACTTGTTCTACCTTGCCTTTTCCTGATCCATTGCTACATTTCCTATCACCAATGATGATATCATCTACAAGTATGTGCACTGCATCTCCTGCCTACTCCTACATGTGCATCTTTGTGCGTGAGATAAAAGCAAAATAAAAAACCTGCTTATTTACAGTCTTCTGTGACATTATCAGTTGGCATAGCCTGGACACAATAGGTTATGTTAATGAAAACCTACATAAGACTATGCTGTACATCCCTCACATGATGACTATTTCAACCAACAGTGCTATAATGAATTGACAGACTTAAAGGAGCCTCAAGTGAATGACTCAGTAAATACAGAAACAACCCTGGCAGCCTGTGACTAGACTTCTAACCCAATTCTTGAATGATTCTCTTTGAACTATAAAGTGACATACAACAACAAGCAGGACAAAATGCCCTTTTTCCATATTGCTAATGGAAAAGGGCTGTGCCATCATCAGATCATACCACAATAATACTGGTATAAATTCCTCCCCTCACCCCCAACCGGTCGCGGCGGATGGCTGCCCCTCCCTGAGCCTGGTTCTGCCGGAGGTTTCTTCCTGTTAAAAGGGAGTTTTTCTTTCCCACTGTTGCCAAGTGCTTGCTCATAGGGGATCATCAGATTATTGGGGTTTCTCTGTATTATTGTAGGGTCTTTACCTTACAATATAAAACGCCTTGAGGCAACTGTTGTTGTGATTTGGCACTATGCTAGCAGCCAGTGATGTGTGACCCAAACGTAAACAAATGGCTCAACAGAGCATTGCTGGGCACTAATTGCACAGAAAGACCAAACAGTGGATGGAAGTTGCTGATGCAGTTACATGACAGCAAAGGAGGGCTTTAGGCAGCTGTTTAAAAAACTCAACCCAAGAAAATATTTTTCAATTTAAATTTTATTACGTGACAATATTGTGCAGGCTCCAGAAGAATTACAAGGTTAAGTTACTTTAGTTATTGTTAAACTAAACTGTTACGCAGGTATGTTACACTTTAATCTAAAATTTCCAGGGAAAACACTACCTAGGCTGCTTTTGTGCTTATATATTACTGATACTGTGTGACTGCATATCATGTCATTACTATTACACTATAATGCTGCTGCACCTTGTAGCAATAGATTTACACATTGAATTAGACAGTTTGTCTTAAATGAAAGCAGCTCACTGGAAAAGAAGGATAGGATTTCCTTGAAATATCATACGTAAGTTTGAGGCTATATCACCCACCCCTACTATGGAACATTGGAGAGTACATTATGGGCAGGAAAGAATTTGCAGATAGAGCAGGAAGTAACTGAGCTCCAGGTGAGGACCTGACAATGTGATATCCTGACAGTTGTATTGTAACTCTAGGTCAAGGCACATGCCATCATTTTTGCTTTTTTCCTTGTCATTTTAGAACAGCTGCAAACAAATCTCATAATCTCTCATGCAATGTTAAAACAAGACTAAAAATGGATGGACCCTGCACCCCACACTGTAATTTCACCAACCTGAAGACTTGAGCAGACTTGGCCTAACAACAAAACAAATATAATCTCCAGCTTCACTTGCTAGTGACCAGACATGTTTCTACAACAGCAACTTTACACAACAGCCTTGTTTTGCAGCAATTAGTCTCCTAAAGTTGTTTTAGCAGCAAACTACTGCATCTTATGTACCATTAGTAAGCACAGCAACAGAATCAACACCATTTAAGAACAGCTTCTCCTTTCCCTTCTTTTCCGTCTGCATTTAAACAGCACCGTGTCACAGCTTGCATGATCACCAGACATTTGGATTAAATGGTTAATTTCCTGTTACACCACATAATAAAGTCAACAGTAACATTTCATCCTAAATTTTCCAGCCAGCCTATCTGTCTGGTATATCTCTGGCAGTCTCCACATAAAGAACCCACTTCTTGGCTTACGTAACAGGATAACATGATTGGTGGACCATCTTAAGAAGTTGATGTGACACTGCTGCCCCTAATTGGCAATGGTGATGATAAGTCAAAGGGGGCAAACAAAATGCAGAGTCAAGAGATACAGCTTATGTTTATGTGAGTGATGATGAGATGAGAAACTAATGGAGAGGCTGAGTCATAAAGACACACTGAAAGAAGAAGGAACAGGAGAGAAGAGAAGCAGCATTTATCTAACAAGAAAACAGCAAGGTTAGAACAACATTTTAAAAAGCAGTAACCCACAGAGGTGACACTGGACTGAGATGCTGTAAGCAGGCACAAACCTCTTGGGGAAGGTGAACTTCACTGCATTCTGGATGAAGCCATAGCAGCAAGGACTAATAACAAAGGCGGCTCCAGCCTGGATGCAATGCTCCATTACCATATCTGTTGCAACGCCACATGCATGAAGGGCAACCTGAATTGAGACAGACAAAGAAAGAAAATACAAAAAAAAAAAAGGTGTTACTTTCACCAACAAAGTGATCTTGAAAGCCTTAGATTTCCAAAAGCAAAACCAAAACTAAGAGCATGCACTCAATTCCATTGATTACTTCATAATGGCTGCTGCTATTAAATAAATCTATGCTCTCAAAGGTGCAGACGCCGGGAGTAGCAGCAAACAAAATATATCAGTGCTTTTAGAGTACAAGCACGGATGCATCAGGATTCCTATTGACAGGGTAAACCGTGCGTGGTGATGAACACCTAGCTATGCATTAGTAATGGTGTGGTCATATATTGGATTGCAAATGGTACTAAGAGACCCAATATCTATCATTTCTGGCCTGTCCATCTGCAAAAATACATTATGACTTCTCAAGGGCAACGAGTTTAATATCCAAAGTACACTGGTAACATAGTTTCCTCTCAGGCGTTCAGTGGCTAAAGAGATCCTCTGTTAATGGCCCAAATAAAATACATTATAACCAGCCTGATGTGGCAATAGATACTGAGACTCTCAGCAGCAGCAACCTCCAAAATCTTTTTGTGTTTTCCAAGAAGTTGTCACTTGGCGTCTGTGAGTCTGAATTAACTGCATGTTGCCTTGACAGCAGTGCCACAGAGCAGAAGGTCAGAGCTGATCAGGACAGAATTGAGCCAGCGTTGAGCCAGGACTGTCTGCAGCACCACACACGAAGAATAGGTCAGTGAAATGAGGGTACATTTCTTACAGGGGCTTAAAGTCTTTCTTGAAGCTGAACTTTTGCATGTTTGATTTCAGTCTCTGGTTGAATACCCATCAAAAAAAAAATGGATTCCCGTTCATAAAGATCTGTATCGATTTAAACATGAACCCATTAAATGAGACTCTGCAATTTAAAAGAATAACATCAATTACTTCCATTACCTTGTATCCATTTGACACCTAATCTTGCATTTTATTCATGCCATCAGGGAAAAGCTTTACACTTTTCTTAACAACATGTTTTAGACTGATGATTGGAAGGAGGGGTTGCTATCAGAAATTACATGATGTTACACCTCCTCACATCTAAAGCAAAAATAATTAACAAAGTAACACCATCACTCCTTCTTGGCTTCCTAATGTTGTACATTAGTCATGCTGTAGTAAATCTTAATTACATTTTATAACCTTTAGCCTGCATTTACCACAAACACAAAGCCATTCAATTAAATAAAAAGCACACAACTGAAATGAAACACATTCTGATATGTCTTCATAACTAATGCTGTGTTTACAAGTTCTGATGACACAGTCACCTCTGCTTTATCTACTGCTAAGAATATTTTTGTCTGTTTTAAGTAGTATTGATAAAGCACAGCCCCAACTTAACATGTTCATGTTCTGAGTGCAGCTAATTAGCAATGCATAATGAAAGGTGAAAACGTATACAAGGCCAATTTAAATCTCACAGCCCTACCAAATTACATGCACATCCTGCTGAGCATTGCCTCAAGACAAAGAGTCTGGAAGAAGAAATCCTAAATTAATACGCGCTAGTAAAACTATGTTCATACTGAGCTATCTTTTCTGGAGAGAAAAAGCTGTTTCTGGCTGCATTATTCTCTCAACAATCACATCACAGAAATAATGAGGCTTCATTATTCACTCTTATTCCAGTAATTGTATCCCTCTCCAGGTCTATCTGGGCCTGAGACAGAACAAGTTCCGGCAATACAGCTAATTAATACTTAATCAACATCATACACGTTTGCACAATTGTGCTGCAAGCCCGTGCAATAGTTTTGGGAGCTTTTTCTTATTATGTTGGAGTTTTAAATGTTCAGGTTTGTCTGCTTCACTAATTTTACTACATATGGACAAATGCATGCTTACCTGTGTTGACCAGGCTATATTAAGTATGATTACATAGAACCAAAGACCTGTTTTCCTTTCAAAGGTGGATGCGATGATGCCTTTTACTTTAAGTGATCAAACTCAATCTTAACTCAGTCTTTAAAAAGAACCAAGATTATAAAGAGAATAGAAAATAATCCTAAAACACCATTAGTATTAGAGCTGCACCTGATAAAGACACCCGGCACTTAATCAATACCAATTTTTTACATGACGCTCAAAGTAATACCAGCTAGTACATTTTTCTACACACAAACAGAGGCAAATGAAAGAATCAATTGCAAACAATCAGACTTTTTAGCAAAACCAATAATGGACTTGGATCCAATAAAATTAAAATCAGGTTTAAGCTCCACAATTTTTCATGCCTCTAAAGTCTGTAGACTGAAGCTTATCTGATAAGACAAAGGTTATAAACTAAATATACTTCATATAGAGGTTGGTTCTGATACAAGTTTAACACCGAGGCCATGAAGTCAGTGTCTGCTCTTCAGTTAAGACGAGCAGACACTGACTAACATTAGGAACACCTCAACTTAATTAGCCTGATTAAATGAGCATGCCTAAAAATGGGACCATGTATTATACATAGTAGGATTAAAATTGATGTGATGGGTGGCTCCAACAGGTAGTAATAGCTGTGTAATACAGGAAGAAGCTTAGCCACAGTAAGGATCTCAAGCAGTGCAGAAAAGGACAAACTCAATAACTGTTTTATACACAAATATATTTTACATTAATGCATCAGGTGAAAGGAATCCATGTGTGTGAGGAAACATTCAGGCTATGCTACAAAAGAAACTCAGATATTGAACAGATGAATAATCTGTGCTGTTTGTTTCTTGCCAAGTGGAACGAGTCTCAGTGGAGCAAGGATGCTGGAACAAAAGCTACTTTTAATTACAGCAGGTATATATATTTTTCTATTTGTCTCAGAGGAAGTTAAAGTAAGGCTACAAGAACAGCTGGCTTTTCTGACATGGGGCTATAACACAGAACAGTGAGATAGATCACTGATCTACCTTAGGCCATTCAGAGAGCCTAAATAAAGCAAGAAGAAAAGTCTGAACTTGTGCTTTTGTTTTGTTTGTGAGAAAAATTCAAACATCCAGTGCACGTCCATAGTTAAGGACCTATTTGCTCTAAATTGATAATTATCACATTAAGAAGTCAAGAGCTCTGCAGATGAAGGTGGGTGTTAAATAGGACTGACAAGGGTTTCAGCTTCAGTGGAGAGTTCTCCTCAGTGACAAATTCTTTTGTTTGACAGCCAGTTAAATATTTAGTTTTACTGAAAAAATTTACTGTGTTGAATCTTTATGCTTAAACACAAGCTGGAGAAATGCAGTGTGCATTAGGAATTAAAAAGAAGACATGGCAGGTCAAGATTCCTGTATAAAAAACTTAAATAAAATTGAAATGGCCAAAAACACTTTCCAACAACTATAGTTTCCCTTCCAAATATGATTCCTTCAGTAAAACTCTAATGAGAGTATAAAGCAAATGAAAAGCATCATCGGGTACAGCAAATAAGAACAAAGAAAGAAAAGCAATTAGCAGTCCTCACTGAAGAGATCTCTAAACCCAAAGTCCTAAATTGTCTGGGTAAAACGCTTCCAAATAATCAGACAGGGAACACTAACATACCCTATTCTGATTAAAAGCTCCACTTCAGAAAATGAAAAGTTACTTTGGTTACTCTGAAAATGTCAACTTGAATTTTTTTTTTTGTCAGTCTCAATAAAGAGATGAATGACACATTTCTCCATGTGAGGCACAGTTGCACTCTTCTGAAATATGCAAATATTTCAATGCTAAAAATACAGCGTTCAGACACCTTGTAGCGAAGATGTGATTGTTGCAAAGTGGGAAATCACACTTTGTTTATGCAGTGTTAATCCTTCTTTTGCATCCATTTCAATCCATAAGCAGAAAATTAATACACTCTTCCAAAGCAAAGGTCAGGTTGTGCCTCTGTGCCAAAAAAAGTCAATGTACAGTATTGTGCAAAAGTCTTGAGCTACCCCTTATTTCTTTATATTATGTTAGGAAAATGGGAAATATGTGCAGTGATTCATTGAAACATGCAAACATACATGGAAATCCAGTATATAAGACAAAAAAAAGATCTTGTACAATTTTAACAAGCTTGAAAGTCAGTATTTTGTATGACCACCTTTATTCCTGAACACAGCCTGAACTCTCTTAGGCAGCTTTCCTATAATTTCTTTAACCCTTTAAACCATAATCTGTCGCATTTTATCGGGCATCTGAGTGCGTCATACCATTTTCTTTTTTATTGTTTTGTTTTTGCTGTGTTATTTGCCGAGATTTGGCTGATGCCCTGCCTGGCATTACTGTAATGACCTTTATATCACTGAAAAGCACAGACTCGCTGCTTCCAGGAACCATTGGAAGAGTTAAGGTACTGAAGGGTAGCCTTCAGGAAAAATTCTCGAGGCTTCTTGAAGGACATTCAAAGCTTTTCTTTGGATGTTGGCTGCCTTTTGTTCTGTTCTCTGTCAACATGATCCCACACTGCTTCAATAATGTTGAGGTCCGGGCTCTGGGGAGTCCAGTGCATGAGTGATGGTGTTTCACTGTGTGTTTTTCTGTCCAGGTATGCTTTTACTGTACTGGCAATGTTTTTGGGGTCATTGCCATACTGACAAATTAAGCCATTGCTAATCAGATGGTAATAATGGTAATAATTCCAGATGGTATTGCATGGTGGATCAAAATCTGATGGTACTTTTCTGTGTTCATAATTCCATCAATTTTGACGAGATCTTCGACACCACTGACTGAAATGCAGCCTCAAACCATGACAGAGCCTCCACCATGTTTTAAAGGTGGCTGTAGACATTCACTGTTGTAGCTCTCTCCTGACCTTCTCCGCACATAGTGATAGCAATCTGAACAAGAAATTTCAAATTTGGATTCATCACTCCATCAGACTTGTTGCCATAGATTTTCAGTCCAGTTCTTGTGTAATTTGGCATACCTCAGCCTTTTCTCCATGTTTCTCTTCCTTAAGAATGGCTTCTTGACAGCCACCCTTCCACTGAGACCATTTCTGATGAGGCTTCAGTGAACAGTAGATGGATCAACTGAAGGGCCAGATGCATCTCTCTTTGGTATCTTGTATCAGGTCAGTGCTGGATTTTTTTTTCCTATTTTTTAAGGACATTACTTTCAGACACTATTCATCTGCTGTAGAAAGCTATTTTTAGGCCGGCCAAAAAGAAAAAAAACAAAAAACAAACATTCCTCTGAAAATGATCAGATACAAGGACTGGACTAAAAATGAGTGAAATAGCAGCCAGTGTCAAAAAAAAAGTTTGAAAGACCTTCACAAAACACGGAGAGTTATTGCTCAAGACCACTTTAAAAAATTACAAGAAAGTCTGGCTCTGTGGAAGGAAAACATGAAGAAATGAGGGGTGGCTCAAGATTTTTGCAAATCATTGCACATATACACACTTTGTCACAAAGCCAAATGATGGAAATTATTTTGAATCTGCAGTTCTGTCAGTTATTGCAATATTAAAATGTTTGAATTTGTAATCCAGTCAGAGAGAAAAACACATTTTCTTTTCAGGATAGCTCAACAAGAGGACTAGTGGGACAATTATCTGTATTTTCAAATAGAAGATTTTTCATTCCAAATGTTATTACTAATTAAATTTTCCCCATTTTTTAATGTTCTCTTAGAAAACTATTTTGTAAGTGAGAAAAACAATTTGCTTTAAAAGGTATTGTGCAAACTGGATTATGATTCAAGTCTAGCAATGTTAATTACATTGAAAAAATGAAATTAAGCCACTACTACTGATACTGTGACTACTATATTACAGTAATTACAATTTACAATACCATAAAATTACAAAACAGATAATACAATAACTACTCTTAAGGGGTTTAATTTCACCCATGGATCTGATGTAGTTTTAGTGATTTTTACCATGACAAATAGATTTAACATCACATGGGGTTGCTGTATTTTTGGTTTCACACATTAGGAACCTAAAATGGTTCAGAATCATACAAATAAAAGAAAACAAAATGCTGCAAAAATTATTTTTGTAACAGATCCCCTTTGTGATGCTTACCCCAATGTGAAAAGGTCCAGTGAAGTAATCCAAATTGGCCTGAATGAAGCCAATGTTTTTCAGACCAAGCTCAGCACTGCGACTCTGAGCCCTGACCAAGGACTCCTCTTTGTTCTCTATAAGGATGACCTTAAATAAAGACAGAAAAGAATCCCCACTGTAAACAGCTGCTTCTTTTTCAAAAAACCTGAAATGAACAGAAATACATTTAAAAACGTCTGTCTACATATGGATAAAAATATTTAAAAAGCTTAAAAAATATGAAAAATTAAAGCAATTTCATAGAGATGCATTTAATGATTAGAAATAACAACACTTTATTATTACTGATTGTTTGTAATAGATTAGTCTGTAAAAATCAAAAAATGCTAAAAATGCCTGTCAAAAGTCACTACATTCAAAAATGAACTCTGCTTAACACAAAGCTAACAAACAGAAACACACTCACACAACATCTCCATACACGTTACCTGGCAGTCTGGAAGTGTGTGAGCAAGAACAATCCCTACATGGCCCTGAGAAAGAGCACAAAGAATAAAAAAAGAGAAAATTAAAACACATGAAAAGAAAACAGCACGCATCAAAGAGGGCATCAGCAGAGTTATGATTAGTGTCGCCCTTTCCAACCCTGACCCATGCTGCGCTACTGCTTCGAGCCTGCATTTCCATTAGTACAATTACCAGTCTGCTTGTGTGCACCGGCCAGCAACAAAAGGCATTTAAAAGGGAAGAAAAACGTGAGAGAGTGAGGGCTTGTTCCTTTCAGCTGGTCCCTAATGGAGCAGCTATCTAATGCAGCCGTGGTCAGGTGTAGTGATAAATATGCATGCAGAGCTGGACTGATGGATGAATACTCGTACCGTTCCACTGCAGAAATCCACGATGGTGTATCCTGGCATGGTGAGCTCTGTAACCATGGCAACCAAGTTATTCAGCTGTTGCATCTTCCTGACTGCACGGATATTTGACATTTTCCCTGCAAAATAAATAAATAAATAAATAAATGAATGAAGCACTTGTTTCATTTGAGCATAAAGTGGGAAAAAAACAGGTTTTAACAGCCAATTCATCAGAAAACCCAACTAAGAGATTAAAAACAAAAAACTGCCAGAGAAGACAGCTATCAAACATAAATTGAATTTTGTTAGAATTACAAAAGTCTACTTTATAGCTTAGTTGATCTGAGTCAACATTAACTGATTACAATAAACACAAGACTTTAGAATAAAGCACATTTTTCATTACTGTAATATCGTCTTTCTGTCTGCTGTCAGGGAACAAAGACTTTCCCGCAACTGCTCAAATTATGATTTACAACCAGCTATTTCAGGTAATGGTTATAGCACACAGATGAAAAGGCCTCCACTCTCTCATCAGCATGTTTCTGGCTAGCAGGGACTGCGAACAATCTTTCAACATCATAAAAAGCGGACCTTCCAGCCAAAATCAAATGTCCCCTCGTTGGTGGCAGAGTTTTCTGCTGCTGTGCGAGCGGTATGTACCTCATTAACTCAAAGCACACTGCAGTCTGCATCTTCCGTTTTCCAGCACGTCACATCGGCAGTGAGCCGTTGACATGCTGTGAGGACACCATCTCTGGTCCATAAATCTAGAGTGATGAGTGTTTCATTTACCCCTGAGTCACACCCTCATAATCAGACGACTGGAAAGGCAAAACAAAAATACTCCTATACTTTCCAGCTCACACAGCTTCGTATACAATAAACAAGAGAGGAGAGATGGCATAAAAAAAGATTTTCATTCTGCCACAAATGGGAAATTTCACAAAGGAGGTATTCAGCCTCTCACACTGGCTGTTACTGAGCTGATCACAGTTATAGGGAGAGCACAACACATTAAGTGAATACAGAGAAACTTTGGCAGGATACTGACAAGACTGCTTTTCATTTGCAGATATTTCTATACATCCACAGCTCAACCTCAAAACGGCCTTAAAATAGAGGGTTTCTGAAGGCTGTGAACAGAACTAGATTTTAATTTTAAATTAACATGCAAAGTGTGATAAGATTTAACGGTGCAGGAACAGAGAGGAGGGTCCAGGATGTCACTAGGTATGGAGAGATGGAACAACTAAACAAAAATGCAGTGCAGATGTGTAATGTTTGATGTGAAAGATGCAGCACACAGGAGCTTTAAAACAACACAAGCTTATCATTAACTGATAAGGCTAATAAGACAAACTTGACCCACTTTGACACTCCTTCAAGTCTGAAGAAGCACTTCACCTAGTCGCTTTCCACAAAAGTCCTGATGGAAATCTCACTAAGTCACTCCTAGCATCGCTTTCAACATGATACGAGTGTGACTGCATACAGTCACGTTAACTCTCAGGCTCCCACCAGTTTATGACTGTACATGCCACTTGTGCATGTTTGTGAGGTGCTTAGCTCACCAGAGAATCCCCTTAACAGCAATAACATGAACACAATGGCATTTTATCATATCAACTCTGTTTCTAATTTGCAATAAGATTAAGGCATTAACCTATGATGCCTCTCTCTCCCTCTCTGAGCCTGTGAGGGATGGGCAAGGTGGGGTATGGCTGTCTCAGCAGCACCATCCAGCACAGACACAGACACAGACAGACAGAGAGAAACCCTGCTTTTACTGACAATGGCAGGAAGAACTAAACAGCTCAAAAGTTGGGTTACACTTCCCTTGAGTCGATACGGCAGTTCTCATTGCCACATTAAGAATTGTAAAGTCAAGTCAACCAGTGGCTGTCTCTTGTGTCTGAATGAAGAACTAAGGAACATAAATGAAAAAGTGCCCAGTGTCTCGATGAAAGAAGGCAGTCATGCTAACAGATTGCTTTCCTCGTGTCTGAAAAGGGATTTCTAAGCAAATTTCTGTCTGTAAACACATTCAGCAGACATGGAGCAGGGAGTAGAACTGCAGACTCTGATAATATGCATGTGTTCTGTGTACTAGAGGGTCCTCTTCTAAATAGTAAAATAATAATGAGCTGTTTAAATGAAAACATTAATTACCGTCACTTTCGTGGCTACAAGTGTTTCCCAAAAGATTGTTTATGAATGAATCTTTTGTTTTGCTAAATATCCTAAGTACAAAATGTTCAATGTGAATTTTTAATAGCCGTTGATATAGTTGTAGTAGTACAACAAAAATTATTGAAGACACAAAAAAAAAATAAAGTAATTTAAAAGATTGTGCATCCAACACATCCTTAAAGTTAAGACTGCATGAGAAACGCAACAGCAAAAAACAAAATATAACTGGAGTGCAAAAGTTTGTGTGTTCCTTCTATAAACTGATTTTGCAGACTTAAAGACAAGTCACATCACAGTTACAGGTCTAACTCATAAGCTACATGGGAATTAGAACCCGACTGATACAGGATTTTTAAGCTCCATACCGGTTTGGTGATTTAAAAAAAAACAAAAAAAAAAACTACTTTTCGATATATCAGACAATATTTTTTTTTTCCCTTTCAGACACACAAAACATTTGTTATATGTAGTTGTATGGTCGTTTATGCTCTGCCTGACTCTGCTTGGATCAACTGGTTGTTATGTTTGTGGCTTTCCAAATACGTGTTTGCAACAGGGAAGTTGCAGAGCGCCCTTTAAATCCCATTTCCGTTTTTTTTTTTTAATCCTCCCTCTACATATCGAAGTGTAGATACACTAAGTGGCCTATTAAATAATTTAACATTAATTATCATGTTGATCACTAGCTCTCACTTGCACAATTCCTGAAAATATGCTCGCTATCTGCACTAACAGCAAAAAAAGTTATCAGCATTTTTCTGTATTCTGTGAATACTGGAATATGCTGGTTAAGCCACCCATGAAGAGGCTACTCCAGACTTTTCCATGAGACATCCATGTGTTGCAGAAGGATCTCAGCAAAAAAAAAAAGCAGTGCATAGTATGGTCATACTGTATGGTAGAAGTTAGATAGCTGAAATATGTGAAAAAGATTAGAGAAAGATTATCAGAATCAGAATACTTTATTAATCCCAGAGGAAATTATGTGGTCACAATTGCTCCAGGACAGTAAGAAAAGTAATTAACAAGTTAAAATACCAATATTAAATAATACAATATATTACAAAATTACAAAATATTACAAATAGCTCTAATAATACAATAACTCTAATATATAAATATCCTAATATATTATAGAAAATTAACTATAGATAAAGTTGAATTGAGGTGCCCCTCTTATCATACTGCCATTATTATATTAAGGGTGTATAGTTGTTGTAGTGTATACTTGTGCTTTAGATGGAGGAGTTGTACAGAGAGAGCCACAGGCAGGAATGATTTCCTGTGTCGTTCAGTGGTGTATTTGGTAATCTCAGTCTCTCACTGAACGTGCTCCTGTGACTGGCCAGGATGTCATGGAGTGGGTGGAGGTATTGCCGAGCATTGTCCTTAACTTGGACAACATCCGCCTCTTCGACACCACCTTTAGAGAGTCCAGCTCCATCCCCACAACGTTACTGGCCTTGCGGATCA
>VUQS01066930.1:0-11482 GCA_015108495.1 Heterochromis multidens | reverse complement strand
AAAACATGTCTAGTCATTCTTTTTTTCCCCACTGTTGCCACCACATGAAAAGTGGATAAATTTCAAAAAAAGCATTTTTCTAAACAAGCTACACTGCTCTCCTGTATCTACGCTAATAATAAACTGAATAAATAATTGCACATTGCACCCTATTATTGCATTAGTTGCAGTTTGTTTCAAAGTCGCAGTATACTCAGGCATATACACAAATGTAAATACAGTTTTCAAACACTGAGTAACACATGAATATTGATGTTATTGAAATCACACTGCCATCACTTACAGGTCATTATTCCTGCTTAGCAATCGAATTCATAAAACACAACAAGATTTAATTTGTCAAACGCACGCTCCGGCTGTGCAGTCATTGATTACTCACGTTTTAAGCAAACATTTCAACATGCACTGATAACTGTTTTATAAAAGCCACAATACCCTCGAGGATATTCTTCACCGTTACAGCGTTGTGGGTAATTCAGAAAGAATACCCTCTTATTAGGTATTAGCCAACTGTTCTAAAAAAACAAAAACAAAAAAAAAGTAAGTTTGCCAAAAAATATAATTTCAGCTTGTTCATTTGACAAACATTCCCATTAGAGTACAAGCTAAGACAACTGAAAACAAAAAGAAACACAAATCCATAATTTCAGTGCTATCACTACTACTTGATTTCACATCAAAATGTAAGAATTATTGCAGAATTATCACTGACTATGCTTCCTTCAGTATATTGATACAGCATTTGGTCCATTTACATAATCACATTTATGTCATCAAAGCATTTAAAAGTCACAGGAAAAGACACCTTTGGCAAATATGCTTATTTGTGCACTTGTAGCTAAGCCAGGTTAGCAGTAAGCTAACTTAGTCATATATACTACGCTGTAAATTTAGATTTTTTTATGATAAATGTGGCCATAGTTTCCCCCGAGCCAAAAACCAAGGTTACAGCCTTTTCTCCCCGTTTCCCTTCCTTCCAAAAGGTGGCCAATCAGGAGAAAGTGGGCTTTTAGAGAGACAGAACTAACGTGGCTTGTTTTTAACAGACAGCATTGATGTTTTACAGTCATGTGACCGCTAACCACGTAATACTAACTTAGTCACCATTTCAGACGTGTGATACTGTAGGATCAAGTGAATAAGGCCCCAGTCGCACAACCCCAGAGACTGGTCTGACCAAATGGCAAACCACCAGTCGCTAGGGAAAAATGAGTATTCCCCATCCAGCTTTCAAAAACCTCCTTGTGATTGGTTTGGTTCCAGATTGCTGCAGTCGTCCGTAGTTTAGATGCAAGTGGTAATGTGACATGTGTGACATAAACCAGCAACGGAGCAACCATTTGTTTTCAAAGCAAAAATTGCACCCTTTGAAATATGTCAGCTGTTTGTTTCTGGTTTGTGTCACACTAAGTTTTGGTACCGCTTCGCTAGTAGTTAGTGAGTTTTTGAAGATGAGTCAGAGTCTTCCATGCAATCTGATAGTGGGCAAAGCAATCGCAAGTAGGTTTTTGGTGCAGCAGCCTCTTTGTGACAGCCAGCAATCTCCAACAACCACTCGCCAACCAGTCGGGTAAAGCACATTTTCCCTCGCAACTGTTGGTTGTATCACGTCCAATATGACGGACTTTTCTGATGATGATTTATGGGCTCAGTCACTCATTTCAGGTCGTAATGAATTAAACACTGAGTCAACTTTTTAAAAATGCAGAAATAAGCATATTTCCCAAAAACTTTCCAAAAAACTGTGAAACTTCTCGTTTAAGCTCAGTGTAGGCTACTGGCAATTAAACAAATGTTCTGTAAATGCAGAAAGTTTCTGTGTTGGATGGCAGATAATGTGAGTCGACAATAACATTCAACAGCTGTTTGTTTGTGTCAACGCTGAAAAGAGCTCAGCTGAAGCTCAGAAGTAAAGATGACCCAAAGCTGTCTAATATCTGTAGCGCATCCTTGTGAGCAGAAGACGCTGGGGGTGGTTGAATTACTGAATCATACCAAATATCACCCACACCTCCCTCTCAGATTAAGTACACTACAACAAAACTAACTTAGCTTAATGTTCATGATCGACGAATGAAAAGTCATATGTGCATCAACACTCCATGAATAAATACATGCTGGCTTTACTGGAAAAACAGCAAAGCAGGAATTGTCATCCAACCTGTCCTCTTTTTATTATTTTTTTTTAAATAAAAACAATTAGTTGCTGACACAGTCGCGACAATAAAAAGACATTCAAACCTAAAAGCGTTAAAATCAACCGCATGACAACGAAAAGAACATGACGAGATGAACAATCGTGAAAAAGAGACTGAGTGGTCA
This sequence comes from Heterochromis multidens, assembly GCA_015108495.1. Taxonomy (NCBI): domain Eukaryota; kingdom Metazoa; phylum Chordata; class Actinopteri; order Cichliformes; family Cichlidae; genus Heterochromis; species Heterochromis multidens. The sequence continues at coordinate 9,160 of VUQS01066930.1, read as the reverse complement.
CGTCCGCCCAGGCCCCGCGGGTTCCCCCCAATGAACCCCTGAACATTCCTTGGCCCAAAAAATACCATCCGGCTTCGTCCAAACGTCTAGGCCTCTGTGCCATTAAGATTCGGCTTCTTTCCCTCCATTTTTTTTTTAAACCTCTCTTGAAAGCTTCTACTAGCAGCTTAGTGAATTTTTTCCGAAATAAGGGAAGGAAGCCGAAAGGTTTGGACGCAACGCTTGGCTTTTAAGTCCAACTAATCCTCCCTACATCAGAGGCAGTCCAGAGTAAAGTGTTGAGTAGTCTATTGCATGAGCGCTGCGTAGTCGACTAATGTGCTAGGTCACAAGAGTCCTTGTACAAAACAAATACAGTAGAATAATAAGTTAATAAACAATCATTTAAAATTTCAGTCAGTGTTTTAGCCACTGATTTTCACTAATTCCCATTCATGCATCTATATACTAATAATCGGTGTTGATAGAAGGAGGCTGTGTCGGAAAGTTTTTCATCTGGGCAGGGAGTAGAACTAGACGCGAGTGGCCAAAAATGCTGAAAACAGTTTGCGGAAAAGAACAGGAGCACAAAGTTATAGTAATAACATTTGAAATACACAGAACAGGCTTACTGAAATACGCGATGATACGACACTGAAAACATGCAATATAATGCAAATCTAGGAAATTAACATGAGAAGGGAGGCTCTAGGAGTGATACCATTGGCTTGAAAGGGTCATGTGATGCAGCAAAGAGTCATGGGTAGAGATTTGACAAAGATGCAAATTAGGACAAAAGCAGAACAGTCCAATTTTTTGTCTTTTCAGAAATATATTATCAAAATTTGATAATTTGGCTACATCCCACCACACACTCTGCCGATAGCATCACTGAGCAGCTGTTATATGCAATTAACTACGTCCTACAAAAAACGATCAATCTTTTACTAGTACTTTTTTATACTTTTAAATGATGTTCTATGACGCAGCACTGACAGAGAGAAAAAGAAAGCAATAGATAGAGAGAAAAAGAAGAAAGAGTAACACAATTTGTTCCTAATAAACATTCAACATGCTTTAACAGTTCTCTAAAAAAATCTAAGCAACAGAGAATTTCTTTTTTGTTATTCTTTTTCTTTTTTTTTTTTTTGTTAATTTAATTTGGCTCTCTGAAACAAAAGCGAGCGCCCGACCCTCCCTGAGGTGCTTTGAACCAGGGCGGGAAGGTGGTCAGGGTTTTCGGAGAGCCAGAGCCAGAGTCCGAAGGGCTTCATCAGGGTTGTCTGCGGTAGTCAGTCATTGGAAAGGGCCAAACGGAGGAGCCAGTCAGGGATCTCAGGATGTGGTCATGGAAGATGGGTCGGTCCACATAGCCGCCACGTCTCTGAACCTAAAGGAGCATGATGGGAGAATCAGCACTAATTTCTTAGTCTGAACAGCCAGCAGGGTCTCGACCCAATTATTTAGAAAAATAAATTGATTTTTGGTTTCTTATCTGCCTGTTTGTGCATGCTGGATACACTGGCCCAAAATAAAACCAAACATAACCGAGACAGAAGATTTATATTGGATGACTGTGCAAATACTGGATAAGATTCAGCTGCATTTTTTAACATTTACTGACAGATTATTTTCCATAGTAGTACAGTACTTTGCAAAAGTCTTGAGCCACCCCTCATTTCTTTATATTTTGCTAGGAAAATGGGAAATAAGTGCAGTGATTTATTGAAAAATGTGCAAACATACATGGAAATACAGTATTTAAGGCAAAAACAGAGTTTGTGCAATTCTAACAAGCTTGAAAGTCAATATTTGGTATGACCACCTTTATTCTTCAACACAGTCTGAACTCTCTTAGGCAGCTTTCTTGTCATTTCTTTAAGTAGTCTTCAGGAATAGTTCTCCAGGCTTCTTGAAGGACATTCAAAGCTCTTCTTTGGATGTTGGCTGCCTTTTGTTTTGTTCTCCTTCAAGATGATCCCACATTGCTTCAATAATGTTGAGGTCCGGGCTCTGGGAAGGCCAATCCATGACTGACAGTGTGCCATTGCTGTTTCACCTGTTTCCACTGATTTTCAGTCCAATTCTTGTATAATTTGGCATACCTCAGCCTTTTCTTCCTGTTTCCCTTCCTTAAGAATGGCTGATGAGGTGAACAGTAGATGGATCAGCTGAAGGTTCAGATGTATCTCTCAGGTTCTGTGTCAGGACTTTGCTGGATTTGTTCCTGTCTCTTAAGGACATGACTTTCAGATACTGTTCATCTGCAGATACTGTACATAGTTCTTTAGGCCTGACACTTCTTTTGGTCTCTACCTGTCCAATTTCCACAGATTTTTTAAAGACACACTGCACACCATGCTAAGATATGCCAAGTTTTTGGCTAATAGCTCTTTGGGAATCACCTTGTTGGTGCAAAAATACTATTTTATGTCAAACTGTGTTATCTTTGGTATTTTTCATAGATTCAACTAAAGAAATGGGAACAAATGATATGTTTTTGTGACAGGCTGCTAGTAACAAAGTGCCTTTAAAATTGATCCTTTACTAAGTTGTCTGGTATGTGTAGACACAACACTGGTTCATCCCTTGAGTTAGGAGCCTTTTTTATGTTTGAATGATTCACAGGTCAGAGTTAAGTGGCTTAACAAACAAACAAAAAAAACATTCCTCTGAAAATGGTCAGTTACAAGGACTGGACTGAAAATGAATGAAAAAGCAGCCAATGTCTAAAGAAACACTTTGAAAGACCTTCAGAAGGCCTGGAAAACTATTGCTCAAGAGCACTTTTAAAAATTACAAGAAAGTCTGGCTGCTTGGAAACAAAATATAAATATAAAGAAATGAGGGGTGGCTCAAGACGTTTGCACATTACTGTTTATATGGAGTTTTTTAAGCAGTTATGTTGGTAAAACACCACAAATTCTTTATGTGAGGCTAAATAGCAAAGCATTGACTGAAAAGCTATGAAAAGAATAAAAAATAAATAAATAACACATGTTGAGAGCTCATTAAGAGAAGAAAAAAGTCCTTTTGCAAAATCTTGACAAAGTGAGACCAGCTAATTAGGCACTAATTCAAAAGTTATCATCTATGTTTACAAGGAGGACATTTTACACATTTTTCCCTTTGTTTGAGCCATTTTAACACTCAAACAGCCACTGATCTCTCACCTTGCATTGATGAGGTACTGGGCCAGGCTGATGTTGGCGGGGGTCCCTGTGATGGTAATCTGGCGCTCCGATGACCCTTCCATTGCGTTAGCGATTTTGATCTGCGCCCCAGACATCTGACGGATCTCGTTGATTTTGGTTCCCTGGCGTCCGATTATGCAGCCTATTAGCTGGGAAGAAAAGAGGATGGGACTTAGCATGACTAGAACACATGAAAGAGACATTTGATGGATTCTCTGTGGAGCGTGTGAGAACTGGCCAGTCTTTGTCAGCCTTTCAACTATAACTTAGATGCTCCTTATTTAGGTTCAACAAGTCTTTTCCATTAAGGACATTCACTTTCAAAGCCGCCCGCCTTTGACTGCACTTTGTCTCTGATTGTTACAGCTGAACTGCTGTCACATTGCATAGCTGAAAACTTCAGCAGGAAGCCATGTGAAAAGATGATAAAACAGAGCATGTTTGGGAATTTGTGCTTTGATAAGAGTTCAACCAGTTTAATGCAGATTTTCTGTTGTTTTATTCAGCCAGTTTTGAGCATTCACTTGGGTTATAGCTTTAGGGAATGGCAAAATAGCAGAAAGTGGGCACAAATGACCCAAACTGCTGAATAAGTGTGACTGAAGAAGACAACAGTATTTCTTCAACAGTATTTACAATATTGATTTTTAATGTTTTTATTGCTGAAGGCAAAATGAAGCCAGATAATGGATAAACTGATTCCCTGTCAGGTTCTGAATGAAAAATGTCTCATTTTAAACTACTGTCGTTTGCAAGTTTCGTTAAACTCTGTCAGGGAAAAATGAAAATGACAAACAGGGAATGAAAGCGCATTGTTGGGTGTTTTGCACATCATGACAAATGTACTCACATCATTGGGAATGGTGAGTTCATGAGTACTGGCCTGGTTACTGGCATCCAGACCTGCTGCTGAACACAGGAAGCAGACAGAAAGAGAGAAGGAAAGGGAAAGGACATAAAGTAGAGTTTGGCACGTTGAGGAAGTGAACTGCAATTATCTACTAAAGAATACTGTACTATCTATGAACCAGCAGCAAATGTATGTCACTGGAAGTGTGGCTCAGGCTTATGCAGAGCCTATACAATATACAAATTTAAGTTCTACTTTTGAAGAAAAAAAATCCAAGGCAACTGAAATTCTATATAATAAGGATACTAAGGGAAAACCAAAAAAACAAAAGAAGCCTCAACATCAACAAGAGCAGACCACCAGCAGGCCATGTCAATGGCAGTGCACCACAGAGACCATTAGGAGGAGAACGACGAGAAGAAGAAAAAGAGAAAGGACAGAGACAGGAAAAGAAGAGAAAGAGAAAAAAAAGGAGGAAGAATGTGTTCGTCTCTACAGGTAAAAACGAGAGAAGGATCTTTGGTGAAGAGGATCATTGTGTAGGTGGGTACGTACCGGGGAAGGCAGGGGTGGTCTGTCCGAGGGGGGTAAAGGGGGTTTGCTGCATAGCCAACTGGTGGAGCTTGCTCAACTGCTGAGGGGGGGAGGAGGAGGACAGCAGAGCTATGAGGTCATCGTTAAAAACGCACTCCGACGCACGCACGCACGCACACACGCACACCAGACACATACACGCACACACAAAGGTCAGTCCGAAATGCTACAAGAGTAGAGAGGATCTGAGGAGAAGTAACAACACTGACAGGTGAAGGACAAAGACAGAGAGAAAAGAGAGAGAGCGAGAAAGAGAGACAGAAGAAAAAAAGAACCTCATGAAGGACTTGGCCTGAGATTGGGGCATTTGGAAGTATTCCACAAGCCCTGCCCCTCATAGTTACTGTTATTACACCTGGAACATTCTCTGTTGGAACTGCAGTTTATGGAATAAAATGTCAATGTGTTTTTCTGGACTGCACTTCTAGAACTAAACTCTGCAGTTCAGAAACAGAACTCTGCAGTTGTTTAACTAAACTCTGCAGTTCTACTTTGAAACTCTTAGTTCTACAACGAAACTCTGCAGTTCAGAAACAGAACTCTGCAGTTCTTGAACTAAACTCTGCAGTTCTAGAACGAAAATCTGAAACAGAACTTTTCTCAACTTCCAGGTGAGTGGTTGAAACTACTGACAATGAGAGTGAAGAATACCTGTGAGATATGTCCTGGTGGCAAATACATTAGAGGGTTATCTTGGCAGCTGGAGCCTGGAATGTCTACAAGCGACAAACCATCACCTTCAAAGTGATGTGCAACATGTGAATCAGCTTAGCAACAATGTAGCTTTTTGTTAACGTTTTAAAAATGTATCTATATAAACAATTACCAGTGCATGGAACTGGTTATCCATTATCCGGATATCCAGGCTAATTTGGAAGATCACAAAATAATCGCTGTTGCCAAGTGACTAAAGAGATGTCCACACAGGCAGCGATTTGCTTCCTGCACATCAGTTTGTTGCTGACGGTTGGTCGCTAGTGGACATTCCAGGCTCTGGTTGCCTAGGCCTCCGGAACGAGTTGAGGTGGTTTGGGCATCTTGTTAGGATGACTCCTGGATGCCTCACTTTGGAAGTTTTCCAGGCATGCACAATTGAGAGGGAGAGAATATCAATCTTGTCTGGCCTGAGAAGGTCTCTGAATTGGAAAGTGTTGCCAGGGAGAAGGATGTCTGGAATACTCTGCCTAGGTTGCTGTCACCATGATCTAACTTTGAATAAGTGGAGGATAGTGGATGGATGGGTGAAGGTTTGCCTAAGTAACCCTGTAATGTATTTACCACTCTGTCATATGTCAGTCAACGGTATTATTCATTCTCATTGGTAGTCAGTGAGTCAATCGCTCCCCTTGAAGTTGAGACTTTGTGTCACCAGCAGTTATTTTGCCTGTAAGTCAAAGTCACTAAATGTTATTGACATTCTATGGTCTCTGGTTGCCACATCAACGCAAATGGTTTGCTCAGACTAACCCATGTTTTCCTAGACTGTAGATTGTTCTAAGGGGGGCAGGGCATATGGAACACTAGAAACTTTTTTTGTTCCACTGTAGAATTTTTGAGAGCTCTAATAATGAATTAATCTATACACTACACAAAATGGTGGTGTGGCAGTGGAGTCAGGGCGTGGCGTCAGGGGAGGCCAGCCAGCACACCAGACTGGCAAGAGCTAACCAGGAACAGAGCTGGAGACTAACCAGCTGAAAAGCTGCGTAAAGAAAACAGCCAACTGTAACAGCGCCAAGCTTTCCACACCCCTGTCAGGTCCCAGCGTCCTCCTCAAATAGGGGCCTGATTAACTCACGCCAGTCTGGTGTGCTGGCTGGCCTCCCCTGACACCACGCCCTGACTCCACTGCCACAGGTGAGTAGTAAATGCTGCGAACTATATACAATAGTACAAAGAAACTGAAATGATGAACTCAGTTATTGATATCTGATATCTGATCATTGGTATGCCAATGTGTCTCGATTTCTCGCCATCTCTTCCACTATGTTCTATACCAACAACAAATGTTCAAACACCTCGATAAGGCTTTTAGAGTACACTAGGTAGCTAATCACCCGGTTTTCCATATTTGTCAAACCAGGTTAGCCAGATCATAACTAGGATACAAGTGCACCCATTGACTATCATTTTTTTCTCTCTGAAATGACAACTTTTGCCAGCAGATTTATATACAGTAGATGCAGCTAGTATACTAATGCCAATCAAAATTAGCTCCACTCAAGCTTACTCAAGTCACTCAAGCTTACTTTATGTGCTTTAAATTAAGAATTGTTACTCTAGCTGGTCATAGTGTCGTTTCCTTCTAATTTAACATTGTTTGGCTGATCAGCTTATATTTTCCAACAGTTGTACCTTTGAACATTTACTCCCAACCGGTCAGATGGCTGCCCCTCCCTGAGTCTGAATCTGCTGGAGGTTTATTCCTGTTGAAAGGGAGTTTTTCCTTCCCATTGTCACCAAGTGCTTACTCATAGGGGTTCATCTGATTGTTGGGGTTTCTTTCTAATATTACTGGGTTTTTCCCTACAACATTGAGGCGACTGTTGAATGCTGAATTGAATTAAAGGTTTTTAACAATTCACCAAGTTGGGCTAATCTGTGATTTGCCTGCAGCGGCTGGGTGAGGTTGCTTCACATCCAATAATACACATTCACCAAATGATTCTGAATGATGTCTTATTTTCTATGTCTTCTACAGGATTTGAGGACATAAACCATCTTTAAGATAGGTAATTCAAATTGGAGCTGAGTTGAGCACCAAGAGTTTTAAAACCTTTTTGTATTCAAGGTCATCTCCACCATTTTAAAATACCCATCAAAGCAGCCATTTTAATCCATGAAAATTCCTCATTTTTGAGTTCCTTACTGTTTCCTTTCTAGTTGCACAAAAAGCTTTTCCTTCTTCTTCTTCCTCTTGAGCTTCTTTGAACATGCCAACAAAGGAACGTTTTCAAAATGGTTCCACTTCTATTATAAAAATAAATTAAATGGATTGTTATATAAGAAATGCAGTGGAGGTAGGAAGTCGCTCTAAAGACCTGTCTTAAAAGTCCATCAAGAACTTCAAGGCAAATCTGATAACTTCTTCAGGCCAGGCCCCATGAGGTTTAATGCCAAACAGAGGGCAAGGAGGCAAGAATCAGAAAAGTTAGAAAATATAGGAATTACATATCAGAATAAAAGCTGTATTAATATTAACAATTAATATTAATAAGGGTGGAAAGAAAGTAAGAACATCTGGATGCAATGAGACAGAATTATAGAGGGTGCAGCGTTGACTGCCTCGTGGGGTTAGCACTCACATCTGGATGTGGGATGGCGTACTGTCCTTGAATGGTATACGCCTGCAAACATGAGGAGAAGAACTCATTGTTATCATGCCACACTAACAGAACAAGAGCACAGAAATATGTAATGTATAAAACACAGTATTAAATCAGTTGTGAAAAGTTAAACCAACAAAAGTGGACCAAAACAAAATATAAATCAAGAAAAAATGAACTGACAACATTTCTAAAGCTCAAGCACAACATAGACTTAAATGTTTTTTATATCTTATGAGTCATATTACATGTAAGTCATGCATTATAGATTCCCTGTCAAGTTCTCCTACAATTCATCAATCAGATCCAGTTGAACTAAATCAAAAAAGGACAAATCAGACAGCAGGAAGGTGACTGGGAGGGTGTGGAAGAAACCAGAGGAGGGACCCTGACAGGAGTAAGGTGTCATGTCCTATTGGACGTGTGGTTTATAGGAGCCACAGAGGTCAGAACTGAGCAAAATTGAATTTCATCCCACAAGACAGCAAGCTGAGGTATAATGTAAGCAGAATAAAAAAACACCTGTGCCTTCTGCTTTAGATATTTTACTGCATTTCGCAATAGAGTCTCACATAAACCACCAAAATCTAAAAAAACAAAAACAAAAATGATTAAAGATACCAGATAGACTAATGTATAACCCTTGTATATTAGCCAATAGTAGTGGAAGTGATTACTCAATTTGCCAATCCACTGGAACTTTGCAACTATTTGAATAACTGCCTCCATGCTCCTTTTATAAGTTCTCCCACTGTTCCTTTTAAGTTTTTCCACTCTTAAAGGTAATTAAGGGGAAGTATTAAATCTTTTGACTCAAACACACCTGAATAACGTAGAGCCGTAGCAGTTTGCTGATTCATAGATTAGTCAACCAGCAGTAATTTGCACAGCTGATTATACTAAAAAAATAAATAAATTATAGCCAAGTTTAGACAAGTTCAAGCTTTTCAGATGTAAATATTTATTAATAATAGTTCTTCACAATTTTTTATTGCTCAAACCACCAACCAGGGGTGCCGGTTTAGCTCACAGGGTTGAGCAAGTGACCCACATGCTGTAAGGCAATTACAAAGGCACAGGTGTGAATCCGCCCCGGGCAGTTTGTTCTTCCCTCATGTCCTGTTATAGTAAAGGCTAGAAAGCTTCCAACCCACTGATCAGCAGAGCTGCAAAGGTGAACATAGTAAAAACAAACATAGAAAAAGTAAGGCCCCTTT
>VUQS01066927.1:12839-23812 GCA_015108495.1 Heterochromis multidens | reverse complement strand
CCGCGACCCGGCCCCGGATAAGCACTAGAAAATGGATGGATGGATGTGGTGAAACACAGCAAGCCAGATTATACATGCAGCACACAGGAAACAAATGTCATGATTTATGGAAGCAGCCATTTAAGTTGATACTAACTCAAATGAACTACAGTGCATCTGGAAAGTATTCACAGCACTTCACTTGTTCTACATTTTGTCATGTCATTTCTTTGTCATTTGCCTTATTCCAAAATGGATTAAATTCATTTTTCACCTCACTACCCATAATGACAAAGTGAAAAAAGGTTTGCTTGAAATTCTTGTAAAATTATTAAAAATAAAAACACAAATATAACATGTATATAAGTATTCACAGCCTTTGCTCAATACTTTGTTGAAGCACCTTTGGCAGTAATTACAGCCTCAAGTCTTTTTGAGTATGATGCTACAAGCTTGGCACACCTATTTTTCCGCAGGTTCTCCCATTCTTCTATGCAGAACCTCTCAAGCTCCATCAGGTTGGATAGGGAGCGTTGGTGCACAGCCATTTTCAGATCTCTCTAGAGATGTCCAGTTGGGTTCAAGTCTGGGCTCTGGCTGGGCCACTCAAGGACATTCACAGAGTTGTCCTGAAGCCACTCCTTTGTTATCTTGGCTGTGTGTTTAGGACTGTTGTCCTGTTGATGAACCTTCGTTCCACTCCGAGGTCCAGAGCACTCTGGAGCAGGTCATCATCAAGGATGTTTCTGTACATTGCTGAATTCATCTGCCTGGATTGGCAGATTGGCCGGGCGGCCAGCTCTAGGAAGAGTCCTGGTGGTTCCAAACTTCTTCCATTTAAAGATGATGGAGGCCACTGTGCTCATTGGGACCTTCAATGCTGCAGAAATCTTTTCTGTACACTTCCCCAGATCTGTGCCTCGATACAATCCTGTCTCTGAGGTCTGCAGAGAGTTCCTTGGACTTCATGGCTTCGTTTTGTCAACTATGGGACCTTATATAAACAGGTGTGTGTCTTTCCAAATTATGTCCAATCTACTGAATTTACCACAGGTGGACACCAATCAAGTTGTAGAAACATCTGACAGATGATCAGTGGGAACAGGATGCACCTGAGCTCAATTTTGAGTGTCATGGCAGTGTTATATTTTTGTTATTTATTTGTAATACATTTGCAAGAATTTCAATCAAACTTTTTTCACTTTGTCATTATGGGGTATTGTGTGTAGAATTTTGAGGTGAAAAATGAATTGAATCCATTTTGGAACAAGGCTGTAACATGACAAAATGTGGAACAAGTGAAGTGCTGTGAATACTTTCCAGATGCACTGTAAAACTTTCATTTGTGCAACAAATATGTGCACCTTCTTATTGGGAAGTGTCTGTTTTTTCTTTTCTTTATTTCAGGAAAGGCATTTAAGGAGATGTGTCTCTTGGGACACCAGAAAAGGTTGGAACCCTTTAGAGCCCAAGAATGATCTATTTGTATTTTTCTTTTTCTTTACCATAATTTCCACTAGTGAGGACTCACTGATCTGTATTTTACTGTTGCAGATTCTCTGCAGGTGAACTGGTTGGAGGATGGATGTGAGACACAGCAGAGAGGAGAAAACCACACTGTGTGCCTGTGTAACCATCTGACTTATTTCACTGTGCTGGTGGTGAGACATGCAGCAGATACACTGCTTTTTAATACAAGAAACAAACAACAGACAGAAACTAGTGGTACTGAGATTAGTAGTCCTAAGTCATTTTAAAGATATACATATAATGTCTTATTTTGTTACATGAAGGCCTTGTTGCTCTGCTCTCCTCTTGCAGGACCTGAATCCTCGACCAGTGCACCACCCCGTGACACTCACTATCATTAGATATCTAGGCTGTACTGTAGCTATGATCAGTGGTTTTGCTCTTGTAATTTATCTCCACAGAAAAAAGGTATGCATGTATTTATGTAGTCCATGAAAAAGATGTATATTTTTTTACAATTAGACAATCTACTTATATCCTTTCCACAGTCCTATGAAAATATCCTGCAAAATATGTTTCTAAAAAACTGAGGCAAAAAATAAACCGTGTAGTTTTTAATTCCTGCCCCTAATTTGCATATAGCAGCCTGGAACTCAGCTTTCTGCAAATAAAGAATGCTCAATTCAACAGCTCATTGTTCAAAACAACTTTACTGCAATGCATCCCCTTACTGGATGCAGGTGAACACTTTTCTAATATCTGGCACAAGGACAGATACAGAAAATCTGTATCACCTCATACTACAATACCTGCATTCCCTTTATATTTAAGCTCCTTATTACACCATAAAATATTTAGATTTATTGAGGACTTCAACTTTTGTACTTTCTCTTAAATTGGCTGCTGTAACAAAATATTTTCCCAACTTTTGGGATAAATAAAGTATTTCTTGTCTTATCATAAAGTAGTTTCCATAAGTCTGTGGATCATTTTTTATTTGTTCCTACACAAAACCATGATTGGTACTCTGGATTTATTTCACTGTGAACAAGATTATGCAAAGACAACCAGGCAGAATTTAATGAAACTCAGTGGAGAATTGCAGTACATGCAAAAAGAAAAGCCATCAAATTGCGGTGCCGATCTGAATCCCTTTCTTTAAAATCATAAGAGACGGCATTGGACCCGACAGAGTATGCGCTCTCTGAGTGCCCTTCTGGTTTTAAACACATTACTGCCATCTTGTGTTAAAGTACTTTGTTTAACAGCTTGCTCAAAATGGAAACATAGCTATTGTACTAAAATATGTAAGCTGTGCAAAAAGTCATTTACCCTTGGTATTAATAACAGAATCAAATTACAATTATCTCACTGCATTCTTGTCATATTTTTATCAAAACTGGAAATGTTTTGTTTTGTTTTTTACCTTTTCGGAACAACTAATTTCTGGAGGTATGAACCAAATTTTATTTCAGATTAAAATATCTTTATATGGCCTTGCTAGATATTTAGGGTTTCCACACACATTTTGACTGACATTTCTTTTTTATTGGTATAAAGATTCAAATCATGAGTTATTATTAATCTCTGGCTCTCTTTCATAGTGTGTCTTTTGTCCTGTATTTCTCCCCTCACCCCCAACCGGTCACGGCAGATGGCTGCCCCTCCCTGAGCCTGGTTCTGCTGGAGGTTTCTTCCTGTTAAAAGGGAGTTTTTCCTTCCCACTGTTGCCAAGTGCTTGCTCATCTGATTGTTGGGATTTTCTCTGTATTATTGGTGGGTCTTTACCTTACAATATAAAACAGATGATGATTTACTGTTGCTATTTGCTGAAGACGTTTTGTTGTTCTGTCCTCCACTTTAAAACTCCCTAAAGCAGTTTAGCTTCAGGGGACAGACTGTATGTCGCCAGGTCATAGTTTTAACTCTGTTCATCTTTTAAAATGCTTGTGTGTTTGTTTTGCTTTTGATTATCATTCACCCACAAAAGTCACCCACACCTTTTGCAGTCATACAGCCCCAAATCCATATTTGTCAGTCAGAATTATGCAGACAAGAGAGTAGTTCTAGACATGCACACACTAACTAACCCCATCTGATCCAAGCAAATTTTTTTTTTTTGGTTTCATCTGACCAAAGAATATTCTGCCATTGTTACTACTACTTTCCATGTTAAAATCTTGCAGGTTTGGAGAACAAGAGATGCGGTTTGTTGACTTCATGCAGCATCCTTCACCCTGTCTGAGCACCACAGGAAAGACTTCAGCTTTAGCTCCCAATCATAAACCAAGTTTAAATTACTTCAAAACAAGGTAAATGGTTAACTGTGGACAGTATAGCTTTTTATAGACAAATAATTTGTTTATTTGTACAGTAGTAGGACTCTCTCTTTATCTCCTAAGCACTGCTGCAGCTGTATTTTAGCTTATCTCTCTCTCTCTCTCTCTCGATGCTCTTGTACCATGTGTCATCTTTATGAAGTCTCACAACATGATGCCATGTTGCATTAGACACCCGGCCAAATCTGAGAAAGCTGTTGTATTTATGAGTTCTATTTTAACAGTCGTCATTCAGTTGGTTTTTCCATTTTAATTGGAGTGGACACTGGTCACATGGCTTTTGTTGCAACGGGGTTGTACAGCTGTGGTCAAAGGTTTTAGTAGTGTCACCACTGCCAAAGCAGTCTTTGAAACTTGAATGAATGAATTGCTTATGATTGTTCTTTACTATATCATAGAAGCATGTAAAAAAGCAATTTGAATAAAAACTGAAGCAGCAAAGTGCTATTGCCAAAACTTTTGGCCATGTCTATAGTGGGTTTGGACCACATTCAATTCAATTCAATTCAATTCAATTTTATTTATATAGCGCCAAATCACAACATAAGTCACCTCAAGGCCCTTTATATTGTAAGGTAAAGACCCTACAATAATACAGAGAAAACCCCAACAATCAGACGACCCCCTGTGAGCAAGCACTTGGCAACAGTGGGAAGGAAAAACTCCCTTTTAACAGGAAGAAACCTCCGGCGGAACCAGGCTCAGGGAGGGGCAGCCATCCGCCGCAACCGGTTGGGGGTGAGGGGAGGAAGACAAAGACATGCTGTGGAAGAGAGCCAGAGATCATTGTTGTTGGCTACTTACCAACTAATATAACATCATTGTTGTCGTGGCCGAAGGCAAGAAAGCAGCAGTAAGACCAGATCAGTAGTAGAACAGCATCAATGCAATATCCATGTGAGTTCATTAGATCAGAACCGTAAAGCTCACACAACACTACCAGAGGGAAGTGTTCCATGAGTTGGACTGCCGTTGGTGATGACGATGATGACAATGACGACAATGGAGACAAATATGATTTGGATTGATCTGTCCTTTACCCCAGTTGGTTAGCAGATCTTTCCACAAGTCAACCTTTACTCTGTATGTCGTCTGTGTAGCTGAGACTGGAAGGAAGGCTATAAAGAAAGAAAGAAATCTCTTCTCAGAGTGTAGCAGCATGCATCAGACCTTAGGACAATGTTCATACATTCAAGTAAAAACTTGAGAAACATCCTGATAACATCAGGAAACTATACCTTATTAAAAATGTCCCCAAAGTATTTTGTCACAGACACACACATAAAGCTCACTGACCACTAATTGTTCAGTATCAGTCCATCACTTTCCTACAGAGTTGGTGGAGGAGTCAGTGAGTGATCCAGAGTGTCTTTAAAAAAAAACAAACAAAAAAAACACTGGTGGAGTGAATTCATGTGTGTGTATGTTTGTTCAAATCAGTTGCATGTTAAAAAATGTGGCACATTAGTGTGGTATGCTTTGCATGCTTTGTGCTATTATACTTCTGTTAGTGTTTTGCACATGGTAGTGCATCTGTGTGTAACTGTGTGTTAGATTTTTGCATAATGTGAAAGCGTGGTGCATCAGTTCTGTTGTGGGGAGTGTGACATCTGTTCTGGAGTTCACATTGTTTCTCTTGAATGCTTGTTACAGTAAAGTTTTTGTAAATATGTAGATATGTATAAAATGTTGTAAAGAAAGCTTTGAAAATAAACAAACATCTGTGTTTTTGTCCTGTGCCATAAACATAAAGTGGGTCATTTAAGATATGAAGGGATAGCTATACAATTGGTTAATAATTGGTTTGAAAATCACCCATAAACATCTGGATTGTTTATAGAAGTCTGTAAATGGATAAACACGATAGCCAGCCAGATGTGTATAGATGCACTATTAGTGTAGAAACTGATATTTGCTAAAGAACGTATATGCAGGAGTTTGCTCACTGTTCAGTTTCGTTTTCATTTATTTCCCTTTGTATTTGCTAGTCATTTGGTTACGTTTAAGAGAAGATTGTGGTTTAAGGTTAAAATGTGTGAGTTAGGAATAACTCTGGGAGTAGACTGGGCCCAGCTGCATTGCAATTTGACACCTATGCAGTTGCTGGAGCTGATCAGGCCCACTCAAGACGATACTTGTGATTCCACTAGAACCGACTTCAAACTGCACAGAGCAGATGAAAGGGGCAGGAAGTCAGCTGCAGGTTTTATCCAGTCTACTTTCAAAATAGAAGACCCCATACAGGCTAAATGCTTAGCTTCTGAAATGTTCCCAGTGTGATTTGAAGCCGTGCAAAGGATGGAACAAAACTGAGTCACATACACAGACACACCCTTTATATTCCTGGTGTCACTATCACAGGACCATATCTCTGAGACATCAGCAGCTTTGAGTATTTGATGGCCTGGGAATTCGAATCAATCCTCTATTACAGTATAGAACACCTAACCTGCTATTCCATACATATTGCTACATATAATTCATAAAAGTATGCTCCTAGCATAAAGAAACATAAAATTACCCTGATAAAGTTTCTAAGTTACCATGAATGAGAATTGCATTGTTAAAAGTAGATCACAACCCTTTATTAACAGTGGTTAAGAGACGCTGGGGAAAGAGAAACATGACATGCTTGTTGCTCCTGGCTGTTTTTATGAGGTAGGCCAGTAATGACAGGTACTGTAGCTCTGTGTGTGAAAAAATACATCCCAGCTGGTCTGAAATTCTCTGATTGTTTTTTTTTTTTTTAACCCCTCAGCCAAAAAGGCTGATGTGGTATTGTTGTCACTCTGCTGGGCGGGCGGCCAGGCAGCGTGGACACCCAAGTTTGTGAATGTGATAACTCGAGAAGGAAATCACCTAGGACTTTTACGTCCATACCATAGGTGCATCTACTAGGAGGATGAGGGGTAGCACTGGCACCCGCCAGTATTTTTTAAGTTTAACAAGAAATGATAGGATTTTGCCATGTTAGAAACCTTTGTATCCTTTTAAGCAATTTTGGGAACACAGCACCATTTTTCTTATTTCATGCTGCATTTAACAAACTCCAACATTCAGCAATAACTAAGAGTGGATTTTTGGTTATAATACATCAAACATTTTACAGCTTTACATTCAGTTGAATCTTGATGAGATATGATTTGGGCTTTCTGTGTGGAGTTTGCATGTTCTCCCTGTGCCTGCATGGGTTCTCGCCCGGTTCTCTGGCCACCTGCTTTTGTCCAAAGACAACTAACAACTGGTGATTCTAAATTGTCTTTTTTTCTTTGTTAGCCCTGTGATAAACTGCCAACCTGTCTAGGGTGTAACCTGCTGTTTGTCAGCTTGTTCAGGTGCTGGCTCCGGCTCCAGCACCCTATAGCCCTGAACTGGATAACTGGTTAAGAAAACAGATGGATAGCAGTCCGTCTTTTGAGCATACTCAAAAATCCTGATACTAAACTAACTCGTGTATGTACCTAAATTATGGCTACAAAGGCTAAAAAATGTTTTCTGTGTATATTCTGCAAAGATCAAGTTAAAGGCATTCGTGTGTGCATTCTGAGATACAGGAAGCGATTCACAGTGACGCAGCAACCAGAGAGTGTTGAAAATCAATGATGTTCAGTGACTTTACGCAACTAAGGGTGAAAAAAAAACAAAAAACCAAACAAAAAAAACACTGGCAATGCAAAGTGGATGAAATCCATAATAAACTTTTCTCACATTTGAGGCAAGTGATTGAAATGCCTACCAATGACAGCTCAGGATACCAGTGACTGACATATGGCAGGATAGTAAATACATTACAGGGTGACCTAGGCAACCAAAGCCTAGGTAGCGACCAACTATCAGTTTCAGAGAAATATGCAATGAGTGAATCGCTTCCTGTGTGGACCCAGCTTGAGAAGAGACTGTCGACACAGGAAGTGAATTCTGCTGCTTTCTAGCGGAGGGTTGGTCACTAGCATTAGAGCAATGTATTTACCACACTCATGTGTCAATCAGCGGTATCCTTCGCTCCCACTGGTAGTTGTTTCAGTCGCTCACTTCAATGTAGAGAAACTTGGGACAAGTCCACATCATGTCACTAGTGATCATTTTGTCCATTGTTGCTAGAAGTCGCCGACTGTCACTGACTTTATACGGCTTCTGCTAGTGCAAGTCACTTCCTGTGTGGATGGGGCCAACTGTCTCTTCTGCAGTTTTTCTCATTTGCAGTCAATTTTTGGCAGGATAGCTCATTTAAACTTATTTAAATGATGTCAATAATCACAACATTTTACAGTCAGTTTTTAAAACAGAACAACACAAAAAAGCAGCTGCAGGAAGAACGGCTCTGCCTGAACAATATGTCAGCTACACTGATGCATTGTTCCAATGCACAGCAGCAACCAATGAAGCAGCTATGTGTATATATCTACAGCTGGCAGACTGGACTAAAACCAAGGCTGATTAATGGCACAGAACCAGCATTAAACTGAAACTATGAGGTTCTATTTAAAGATGAAATGCAGATTCTGAGATACAGGAAGTCTGGAGCACAGTTTACTTTAGAAGAGAGGCTGTGCAAAAGTTCCACAACTGGACTAAAGATGTACAATGAACAAGGAGTCTGTGTGAATATAATTAACAATGGAAAGAAAACGTGCACATTAGTTCTGTGTTTCGAAGATACCAAGTGTAAAAAAAAAAAAAAAAGGAAAGCTACAGCTTCCCATACTGTGAGAGAGTGAATTCAACTAAACCCACCTCAGCTCGTATGCTTGAAACACTCACAAGAGTCATTCAATTCACCACATGAAAAATCTGTTGTGTTGAAAAAAAAAAATAAAAAAGTAAGAGTTAAAACAAAAAACACTTTCCAAAGGTTTAACTACCATTACTACAAGAAATGAGACCAAGAGTACATAACAGTACATTACAGGGATGAGTCAATATCCTCACATAGCAGCAGCCACAAAGTATTTTTTCATTAGAAAAATAAACATGACTAATGGTTTAGATCAATGTTAAACACGCTCACACCTTTTAGTTAGAACCCATGAGAGAAAATTTACTTGCATAATGCTCAGGTGCCTGCAGTCATGTTCACAGCATCAGTAAAATCTCAGAGGCATACACTATTTTAAAGGCATAAAGTATATAAAATTACCTGCTAAACTTAATAAGGATAAATAATAATTAATCTGTTTAACCATCTCTCTACTGCACCTTGGAAACCTTTCACAGAAAAAAAGTCTTTAAGTGAACATGTGCAACTGTTGCAGCATTTCCAGTGTTGTAAACAACTCTGAGATGACAGTGGATAGTACAATAAAGGAGTCCTTTTTTGATCCAGCTGAAGGCCTCGTCTGGTGGCTGTGAGGATGCACAGACTCCTGAGTTTTAAAGTGAAATAGATTCTATTGACTTTTGTCCATCTCAGTCAGTACACAGAAGCAGGTGTACTGGGTGAAATAAGTCAGAGAACCTGCAGTAAGAGACAACACCATGTTGGTTAGTTGACTCAGGAGAGGTTAAATTAAAGTGACAGATGTGCTTCTTGCTTCAGGGAGCTTTACGTGTTGTACACTCACGCAGTAGCTTAGTGATGATAGGTGGTCTTTTGGACTCTGGCAGGTAGACACCCAGGAAGTAGACAGGGACACCTGACAGGGCAATGGCAATGCCGATCAGAGAGTTGACAGTGTCGCTGTAGAGAGGAACTGCCACGAGGAAAATGGTACAGAGGCAGAACACCACCGGGTACAGTAAGGAGAGCTGCAGAGAGAGAGTCATGAGTTCAAACACAACAACAAAAAAAAAAAAAGCCTTCTAAATAAAACCCTAATATGAAAGTATTTGCTTCAGTCATTATTTTTCATATCATTTTATATGAGAAAAACCTGCAGTGTGAGGGATTGAATGTTAGTGCATCCTTTTAGGGACAAATCTGTCTGATGAAAACAGAAGCTTAAATCATTCATACCTCAGCCTAACATCCATCCAGTTACTGTAACTTTACTTAGTAGTTAGCAGGCAGCCAGTATCACATCAGACAGATAGTTAGCATAATGTTGGCAAAGCAGAAATGAGTGTCTAGAAGCCGATTTATTTATAAGGCTTTACTTCAAAAACTTCCAAATGAAATATGAAATATTATTAGTGTTACCTTAAGAGGTCTGGGTCTGTCTGGCTCCTTCCAGCGGAGGTAGATCTGGCCAGCGATGGACAGGCCCATGAAGAACCAGTAGCTAAAACTGTAGTAGTTGATGAGCTGGAAGACGTCCTCCACTGTGAGGTAGATCAGCGACATGATACACTGAACAGCAGACGGGGAAAGACGATAACAAGGAGAGGAAGAGGAGAATTATTGAGAGTTACAGTGCAATATCAAGAAGTTTGCTATTTTTTTATTTATTGTGAAAAACATGTTCATTTACCTGAGTGCTTTAAATATAGTGTCATATTTATTAGCAGGTGCAGTGCTTCCATTTAGTTTCCTTTAACAGCAGAATCTGATTTTGTTTAATAGTTTGAGCAAGTGCACTGGGAGCAGGGAGCCAAGGGCCCCCCTATGCTTTACGGCCCTGTCCCATGTTTTTAGCTTTGCTGCTACATGAACGCAGCATTATTTAACATTTATACAATCATAGCATATCAACACTGACCAGAGGTCTCTAATCACCACAGTAGCCTCAGTCATGGGGCACTGCTGTTAGCTAAACTTGTTCTCAGCCATAAAAACAGTGTGCACTTACACAACAAGGACCAAAAACAACAGGACTGCAATTATATTAACACTGCGAACTTAACAATTTAGCAGTCCATGAAACCCCCCAGTTAGGTCTGCAATATATTACCCAAATCTGTTTCTCAGGATAGCAGTTTGTCTGGTTATTCTTTCAGTTCCCCACATCTGAAATGAACCCGACACCCTTGTGTTTCAGTAATGCAATGAAGGAGAAGTAATGAGAGGACTTCCAGTAAACTACTATTAAGTGGGTGTTTCTTGTGCTTCCACCACTATAATCTGCATTTCCATTTACATACATTGAAGATCAGAGCAGGAATCGGAGTGAATCTCTGTACATGGATCATGGACAGAGCATCTGGAAGGTGACCTTCACGAGATCCCACAAAGAACAACCTGGACACAAAAGGATAGATAACATGGATATCATTACTGCCATTTATAGAAGAATTAACCTAAAAAAAATA
>VUQS01066926.1:0-12884 GCA_015108495.1 Heterochromis multidens | reverse complement strand
AACAACACCTGCAGTCAATTGGCTTCCTAACAACATTCAATCAGCATAAAAAGACTCCAAGGAACAGGGCACTTGAACACATGAGAGGGACTACTGTTACTCACCATGCCAAAGACAAAGGAAATCAGTCTGGAGCTCAGAAAGAAGATAGTAGAGGCTCATGATAAGGGGGAAGGCTACACTGCCATTTCCAAGCGATTCACAGTGTCTAGAACTGCTGTACGTTGCATCATTGCCAAGTACAAGGAGACAAATTCTGTAAGAAACAAACCTGGCCGTGGCCGTAAGCGCAAGATTTCAAGAACTCTGGAGAGGAAAATAGTCAGAGATGTCAGCAAGGAACCCCGGACATCTGCCAAGACGATTGTTGCTGACCTGGCCTCTGCTGGAGTTGATGTTTCAAGGAACACAGTTGTGAGGGCTCTTCATCGTGGTGGGCTTCAGGGCCATCGTCCCAGAAGAACCCCTTTACTCAAAGAGCGGCACATCACAGCCCGACTGAGGTTTGCCCGTGAACATTTGAAAGGTAAAGATGAGTTTTGGAAGTCTGTGCTTTGGTCTGATGAGACTAAACTGGAACTGTTTGGGCACATGGATGTTGCTTATGTTTGGCGAAGAAAGGGACAGGCCTTCAACCCTAGGAACACAGTTCCCACAGTTAAACATGGTGGTGGGAGCATCATGCTGTGGGGCTGTTTTGCAGCCTCAGGCACAGGGAGCCTTGTTCAGGTGCATGGCATCATGAAAAAAGAAAATTATGTTGACATTTTGAGGGAGAATATGCAGAAATCTGCTCGTAGTCTAGGCTTAGGTCGTCGCTGGGTCTTCCAACAAGACAATGACCCAAAGCATACATCGAAATTAGTCCAACAGTTCCTCAAGGATACCAAAACCAAGATCCTGGAGTGGCCCGCACAGAGCCCAGACCTCAATCCTATTGAGAATCTGTGGCGAGTGCTCAAAGTGAATGTCCATGCTTGGAAACCATGCAATTTGGACCAGCTAGAACATTTGCAATGGAGGAATGGGCTAAAATCCCTCAGGAGACTTGTGCCAACCTAGTAAAGACCTACTCTAAGAGATTGTTGTCAGTTGTGGCTCAGAAAGGGTACAGTATTGACTATTAATGGCCATGGGGCTAATAATTTTGGATGTCTCATTTTTGCCCTTTCTTGTTTCAACTCGGTGTATCAATAAAATATCCTCATTAAACTTAGTGGACATTGTTATTTTGGAAACAAATACACTATAAAAAACAAACACTTGTTGTTAATGGTCATTTTCATATTGAAATCAAGAGTGTTGTCTAATTTCATAAGGGGGGCTAATAATTTTGGCCTCAACTGTATGTCACTATTTATGGAGAAATTTCTGAATTTCTGTTTCAAGTCTATGATGTTCTGGCTGGACTCTTAATTTAAATAGTAAATGTGAAATTCTGTATGTGTAGATGGCAACATTTGCAATTTTCACCTATTTGTCGTACTTAATCACCGGATTATCACAAACTCAGAGAGGCCCATTCAAGACTGATAGCAGACTGACTCCTTCTTATTGCTGTTTTATCGCCGTGATGATCCACCAAAGTCACTTTGAAGACGACAGCTGACCGTGAGTGGTCGCATACCTGGTCCCCATCTTCAAAGCAACCATTTCAAAGACAACAAGACTGCAAGTTCATTACATACATTCACAATAATTTTTTTTACACCACATTCTCCATCCACTGTTTTCCCTGGTGTGATTGTAGCATTAGCTTAGCATAAATAGTGGCGCAGTTACCCTGACAGTCTAAATTCTGTTATAAGGGTTAGGCTTTCCAGAGTTTTGGTTTTGACAATAATTTTTATTTTACCTAATCTTGGGAAATATATTCTTTCTCTCCAATATTTTTAGTCATTTAACAAGAAACTGAAAATTCTGATAACATACATCCATACAAAAAAATGTATCCTTGGTACTTGAGATTTTAGTTGATCTTAAAATATGCCACCTATCTCTAGCCATAGGGTAAAATAGAAATCCTGCCACGCAGCATATGTCACTGGTGTTTATTTTTAATGGTAATAATCTTTCCTTTGCCATCTACAGAAAGCAACATGGTAAAATGTAGAAAATAAGAATCTGCTTCCAGATCAACAGTGAGCAAGCACTCGGTCAATTGACAGCTGGACTTACCAGTGTCAGATCTCTTTTGTGCCTTTGGTATAGAGCATCAAAGATAAGCCAAGGTGGTAAACATTAGCAGGTTGTGTGCCGTTTGCTGAAGGCATGTTGCGTGATTTTTGGGGGTTGAAGTATGAGTTTTCAGAGAGTTACCTCATGCTGCATTATAACACTGCCAACATAAAAATGAGCTTTGTACATGCATAATTTAAATTACTTTGAAACTAAATGTAAGGTATTCTATTCATTTTTATATCTTCCTATAAATCTACATTATTTGACACAATTTTGTTTCACTTGCATTTTTTTGGTAAATGCATTGATCATTTACAGTTTCTAGAAAATGAATTTCTGGTTTTTCCAAAGCACCATGTTTTCACCGTTCTCATTTTGGGCACACCAGTAAAAAGTCTATTTGTGTCTCTCTTTCATCGACTAGACTTTGCTGGCACAGCATTTGTCTGATGGTACTTCCAGTTTTTGGTATCTTCTCAACTTTGAAACAGCAAGGTTCCCTTTTTAGAAGGTTTTCTTCTCTATTTCAATGATTACATTTCCCTCTGTAGTGCTCTGTCACTCTGGCTCTTTGTTCCTCTCACTGTCTCTCTGAATTGTAAACCATGGGGAAAGAGAATTTAGTCCATCTGTCCCCTCCAACGTGGCTCTAGCACCCTGCTGGGACTACATGGCAAATGCCCAGATTTGCTGTCTTCTGCCAGACAGACATGCACACAGATACACATACTAGAAATGTTCTGCAGATAGAGCACTATAATATACTAAATATACATAAAGAAATAACATTTATTCCTGTTAGATGAATATTTACATTGAAATGCATTTGCAGTTTGTAGAAGGAAATGAGCTTTTATTAATTTACATCAAGCTTACGGAGTAATGTCATTAACATGGGTCAAAGTAACCTTGAGGTCAGTGCAAAAAAATCTGCAGGTGCCATGGTGTCTGAATAAAAGACAGCAATCCATATATGTTTAGTGGCATTAGTAGCATCAGAAAACACTGAATAAAGCTCTGAACACCACATTTCTTCTCATTACATTTAAGTAGATTTGCTCAATAGCTACAGTACTGTGCAAAAGTCTTAATTCATCCCTCATTTCTTTATACTTTGCTAGGAGCATGGGAACTAGGTGCAGCGATTTATAAAAACATGCAAACATACATGGAAATACAGTATATAAGGCAAAACCAGAGTTTGTACAGTTCTAATGAGCTTGAAACTCAATATTTGGTATGACCTTTATTCTTCACAGCCTAAACTCTCTTGTCATTTCTTTAAGTAGCCTTCAGGAATAGTTCTCCAAGCTTCTTGAAAGACATTCCCGAGTTCTTCTTTGGAGGACAGTTAAACCAAAAATTTCAAATTTGGATTCATCAGTCCATAAGACCTGTTACCACTGATTTTTCTCCCTGTTTCCCTTCCTTAAGAATGGCTTCTTGACAGCCACCCTTCCACTGAAATCATTTCTGATGAGGCTTCAGTGAACAGTAGATGGATCCACTGAAGGGCCAGATGCATTTCTCAGGTCCTGTATCAGGTCTTTGCTGGATTTTTTTTTCCTGTTTCTTAAAGACATGACTTTTAGATACTGTTTGTCTGCTGTAGATAGTTTTTTTTTTTTAAGATCCTTAATTTTTTAAGGACACACTGCACACCAAGCCAAGATATGCCAAGTCTTCGGCTAATAACTCTTTGGGAATCACCTTGTTGGTGCAAAAATATTATTTTATGCCTGTCAGACTGTGTTATCTTTGACATTTTTCATAGATTCATCTAAAGAAATGAGAACAAATGATGTGTTTTTGTGACAGGCTGCTAGTAACAAAGTGCCTCAAGATACAATTTAAAATTGGTTCTTTGCTAAGTTGTCTGTTATGTGTAGGGACAACACTGGTTCATCTCTTAAGGTGCCTTTTTTATGCTTGAATGAGTCATAGATCATTGTTAAGTGGTTTAACGGGCAAAAAAAACTATTCCTATGAAAATGGTCTTGCAAAAGGGCTGGACTGATGAGAAGTAAAAAAGCAGCCAGTGTCCAAAGACAAAATTTAACAAGACTTTCAGAAAGCCTGGAGAACTATTGCTCAAGACCACTTAAAAATAAAAAATATAAGTAAGTCTGACTCTTTGGAAGCAAATTATAAAGAAGTAAAGGGTGGGTCAAGACTTTTGCTCAGCACTGTATATTCAGTATACTGTATATTATTTGCATGTACACTGGACAAAGCTATCATGAATTCCAAAACCAAAAAAATCCAATTTTGTTGATGTATAGAGAAGTGAACAAACCCTCCTTCATTGATGTGAATTATTTTTATAACTAATTCATCTGTTTCGATTTTGTTAAGGTTTGAAGTTGGGGTATGGTCGACAACTGCCTGCTAGGCCTCACCTTACCTGTTGCATGTCAATAGTTTGTTGTGTTATTACGCTCGTCTTTTTTTTGTTTTTTGTTTTTTTGTTCTGTCTGAGGTCTCTTCCTGCTAAAAATTAAAATTAAAATTAAAAACTCTTCTTCCCCACTGTCACCAAGTGCTTGCTCATCATCATCAGGGGATCATCATATCAGATCATAGGGGTTCTCTCTCTGTAGGGTTTACCATATGATATAAAGCACCTTGAGATGACTGTTGTTGGGAGCTCACCATATAGATAAAACTGAACTGAATTGAACTAAAAGGCTTTTAAATTTTGCTAAGTAGCACGTCTACTAATGACTAAACCAATCTTCATGCACAAAATGAGTGCTCTGCTTTAAAAATATTGTATAATGTTGCACAAATATATATAAATAACAAGAAAATGCTTCAGCTCCTAATTACACTTGGGGCCAGATTTACCAAACAGGGCAAAATAGCGTGTGACCACAATTCCCAAATAGTGCTGATAGGTGTGGTTAGTTTTGCAGGTGATTTACAAAAGTTGCACTGTTTTATAAACACAGGCGCAGTCAGTTCATTTCAATATCACATGCCCAATCTGCCAAGAACCGCGGAATTTAGCACAAGGTCGCAAACTAAGAGATGATATTCAGCTGCGGGTAATTTACTAACAGGACAGGAGCCTGTTAATTGTAATCAGAAAAGCATATAAATGTAGATCATACATGTACAACATACATACATACAACATCTTCATGGAACAAAAAACCATCAGTACTGGAAGACTCCTCTCTCTCCGTTGTAAAACGGAGAGATACAGAAAATCATTCGCACCCACAGCCATCAGGCTTTACAATTCTCACATAAATAGCAGATGAGCTGTCAGACAAATGAATTTCCCTCTGGGATCAATAAAGTTATTCGTATTCGTATTCGTATGTGTATGTTAACTGTGGGCCTATGGTGGCAGTCTGGCAGAGAGAGTTGTTATAATGGAAACAGGCTTCAATAACTGACAGGCTCCGATGTCGGACTGTAAGCTGTGCGACAATATTTTGACATTGTGTTCTGTAGCATCCGTGTATTAAGACAACTTACATCCCTTCAAGTTTAGTAAAAAAAACATGGATTTCTAGATTTCGTGGGGGAGTTTTGTGTGAGTGTGTGTGTGTATCTGTGATCTATATGTCATGTTTTGTCAAAGTGCATGCGGTTGAATTTGTGTAGATCCACCACTAAAAACAGTCATGTGTTACAGCTCATGAGATTGCGGTGAAAACCTTGTGCGCTGTCCATAGAACTTAAAATCTAACAGTTTAATTTGAGTGTAATAAAACTTTATTAAGGAGAAATGTGTTTTTAAAGTTTATTAACATAAATGCATTGATCAGACTGATGTCCGTCCAAGGACTGATTATTTTTAGGATCCAAAGTCAACATCGTCATCCCTCCGTTCTCTTCGTTCTTCAGCCATTTCGCTTTGAACCTCATTGCGCAGGCTGTGAAATTCCTGCCACAGAAGCCACAGAATGTTGAAATGTGTTTTTGGTCTGAAGTTACCATCTACCACTTCTTTACTCTCAACTACGTTTGATAGATTTCCTCTTTCTCTGTCTCTCTCACAGTAGACAGGACAATCAGTCCTGTAAGACGGTGGATGCACAGCCATCAACACAATCAAGCTACCTGCAGGCTGTGGACAGTCAGGGTGTTCCTCTGTGTCTCTCCTGCCAGCAGCCCTGCTCTACCACAGGTGGAGCGTGGGATACTCGATTCTGCAGCCACAGGTATAGCGACACTAACTACGTACATTTAGGGAGAAGCTAAGGGCTAAACTGGACTCTTTCAGCTTGTAATAAGTTAAGAAGTGGTCAAAAAGTCATAGAGCAGATTTGTAGATAAATATAGAACTCGGTGCACCAGATGCGTGAAATTTACTGCAACAGGATTTTCTTTGATTAGATGTCAGCCAAACAAAAACATATTAAATCAACTTTTACACAGTTTGTGGGTTTTTTTCCAAACTTCCCTGTACTCATTGTCCTCTGTGCAGAAGCCCACCCATCTGGCACCGAAAAATTCAATTATATTCAGAGCTTTAAGAGTTTGTGTGCAAAACAAACTCAGAAACACAGCAGTACAATGTTGACTTCACCCTGTTGTTTACTTTCTTTGTAGAAAGAATACTGTTTGCTCAAGACTGAAATTGATTCGACTTCAACTCTTGCATTTATAATGGTCTTTTTTTCAAATCCTTTCTTGTTTATTTTTTTAAGAATTATTAAAATTTGGTCTTTACCAAACTTGGTACCAATACCAATATAAAGAATGTTTTTCATGGAAAGTCTAAAAACCTCTTCCGGTTTAGTCTTGCTGTCCTTCAGGGAGATGCTGCATCTTTTCCTGTTCTCACACGTGGTCAGTCTTAATTCCATTAAGTGGTTTTCAAAAGCCAGCTTCTTTTTTTAATCAAACTTTAACGTGGTTTAAATTTCTGCAAACTATGTCTGTGCTTTCACCAGAATCATAAATATAATAGAAAAAAGTAATGACAAGTCTCTACTGACAAGTTTCTTTCTATAGTCCAGATGTTTCTGCACTTTCACCCATAGGTGTCAGGAGGAATTCCAGTTGCGCTCCAGCCAGATGTACATGCGGTCTCGAGTGTTGGAGGCAGAGCGCGGCATCTGTCAACACTGTGGCCTCCACGCACATGACCTGTTCATTAAGGTCCGTGATGCCCCACCCTCCCAGCGAAAGGAGATGCTGGAGAGCACTTGGCTCACCCAGTTGTCACTCAAACAGGTGGGACACCAGAGCAGAGGAGGCTAATGTTTTTTATTTTTCTCTAATCCATGTTTCAGTGGAGACCACTGACCAGTAACAATTTTTTTAAAAAGTAGCCAAATTGCCAGACAGCCATTAATCATGGTGGTCAGTTAGTGCAACTAGGCAAGTTGTGTCAATGTGAAATTCAAGGAAAGAAAACGATTAGTAAAATACCAGTTCCACAACACTGTTGGTGTCAGTTTTTGTCAGTTTTTTGCCTGTAAACTTTTATATAACCAAAGGAGTTGCCCCAGTGGTGTGCAGCAAATTTTACAAAAAGGCAAGCAGAGATGTCTTTTATCTAATTGTGTTTTATTCTTTTACATAAGCCGACAGCCTTCTGCAGCTTGATATATTTTTCCCGAATGTCTTCACCTTTCTGCACTCCTTCCTGATTGAAGAACTGTAAAATATTACAAACCTAATTCCAAAAAAAGTTGAGATGCTATATAAAATGTAAATACAAACAGAATGCAATGATTTGCAAATCTCATAAACCCATATTGTATTCACAATAGAACATAGAAAACATATCAAATGTTTAAAATGAGACATTTTACTGTTTCATGAAAAATATTAGCTCATTTTAAATTTGATGGCAGCAACACATCTTACAGTTGGGACAGGGGCAACAAAAGGCTAAAAAAGTAAGTGGTACTTAAAAGAAACAGCTGGAGGAACATTTTGCAACTAATTAGGTTAATTAGCAACAGGCAAGTAACATGATTGGGTATAAAAAGAGCATCTTAGAGAGGCAGAGGTTCACCAATCTGCAAAAAAAACTGCATCTACAAATTGTGGAACAATTTCAGGATAATGTTCCTTAATGTAAAATTGTGAAGACTTTGAATGACTCATTATCTACAGTACATAATTTCAAATCAAAAGATTCAGAGAATCTGGAGAAATCTCTGTGTGCAAGGAACCAGGTTGAAAATCAATATTGGATGCCCATGATTTTCACGCCCTCAGGCAGCACTGCATTAAAGTCAGATAAGATTCTGTCATGGAGATCACTGCATGGGCTCAGGAACACTTCCAGAAATCATGTGTCTCACATGTCTGTGAACACAGGTTGTTGTGCCATCCACAAATTCAGATTAAAGCTCTATCATGCAAAGAAGAAGCCATATGTGAACATTATCCAGAAACACCACTGTCTTCTGTGAGCCAAAGCTCAATTAAAATGGACTGAGGCAAAGCAAAAAACTGTTCTGTGGTCAGATAAAGCCTGCATCTCTGACAGTATGGGGGTGCATTAGTGCCTATGGAATTGGCATCTTCCACATCTGGAAAGGTACATAAATGCTGACAGGTTTTAGAGCAACATATGCTCCCATTCAGACAACGTCTTTTTCAAGGAAATCCATGCATATTTTAGCAAGATAATGTTAAACTGCATACTATTACAACACCATGGCTTCATAGCAGAAGAGTCCAGGTGCTGAACTGGCATGCCTGCAAGTCCATACCTTTCGCCAATTGAAAACATTTGGCGTATAATAAAATGAAAAATACAGAAAAGAAGACCCAGGACTGTTGAGTCAGAAACCTATATCAGACAAGAGGGGGACAATATTTTTCTCCCAAAAGTCCAGCAGCTGGTCTCCTCAGTTCCCAGACGTTTACACTCTTGTTAAAAGAAGAGGGGATGCTACACAGTGGTAGACATAGCCCTGTCCCAGCTTTTTTGAGATGTGTTGTTGCCGTGAAATTCAAAATGACATTTTCTCAGTTTAAACTTTTGATCTGTTTTCTGTGTTGTTTTGTTAGTAAAATATGGGTTCATGAGATTTGCAAATGGCTTTAGGTAGCGTTTGCGTGCGTGTGTGTCATTCTTTCTGTCTGTAAACAAGATAGGGATTCTAAATATCAGGTTACTTTGGACCTCTGACCTCTTCTTCGAGGTCAAATAAGGTCAAACTTTCATAAAATGTCTTTTATCTTTAAAACTATGCTTAAAAAAATTCTGCTCTTTGTTTGTATTGGCAACATTTAGGAAATGATACTGGTATATGGGGATTCTAAATATCACATTATAGTTTGCATCCAAATATCATGTCACATTTGACCTCTGACCTCACTTTTACATTTCACATCTGCCTTTCTTTTAAGTTGACCCCAAAATGCATTATTTTTACTGCACTACAAGCTTCTTAATATACATTTAAAAAGAACAAAGAAAAGAAAATGAATATATAGAAAACAAAATAATATTCCCTTAAAAATAAATAGCACCCAGAGAGTGAGCTGCCTAGATGGAGGTTTGAGCTCTCTGAGTGCTTCTTGTTGCATTCTGTTTTTATTTACATTTTACACAACGTCCCAACTTTTTCAGAATTGGGATTGTATTTTGTATTTATCCCAGTAAATGGATCTAAATGTTAACCATTAATTGACAATGATGAGTGCTGGAGAAATTTTTTTAGAAGTATCCCTTTAGTAAAAGAAGCAATACCATAATATGAAAACACTGCACTCCACATGAAACTATATTATTGGTAAATTGTTCATAATTATTCTATGTAAAAGCAATTATTTTATAATATTCCACGTTAGTATTATCTGGATCAATATTTCTGCTGAAGATGTTTAAGCTTGAGCTCATATATTCCATTTAATCCATAGTAATGCATTATATTTCAGTTCAGAAACACAGCCCTACATCTTGATTTAAAAAAGTATATCAAATATGTAAGTGAAGGTGATGTATTAGCAAAACAGATGGTTAAATTTAGTATGTTCTATCAAAAAAGTGATTTCTCAGAGATGCTAATATGAAAGCACTGGTGGAGCCTGCACCTGTTCGACTTGCCTGTTTTATTAAACTGGACATGGTAACAGCCGACATCTCCTCTCCTTTGAGGGTTTCTTTGCTAATGTCCTAAAGGACTTATTAAAAGCTTTTATTAAAAACACTGCACACTAACTCCTCTACATCACATGTTGACCAAGATGTTTAGTAGGAGGAAACTTGTCTGCTACGATAGTAAATCACAGATTAATGGTTTGTTTGTTTCCACAAAGCTCAGATGGTAACTGATCTCAGAGCAGTGAAAGCAGAGTCAGCGGTAGCTTGTCTAGCACAGTAATCTGCCATCAGTCTCCCATCAAAGACCACAGGTTTATCCACAATGTGCATGCGCAAACAACCAGAAAAGGCTGCTGGCCTCTCAGCTTGACAAGCTCAAGCTATTGTTAATGGGACACAGACATGCCTTCAGAATGCTGGCTCCTTACAGATTTCAGTGGCTCTGAGTCAAGCAGAGTTAATCCTGCT
The DNA here is from genome assembly GCA_015108495.1 of Heterochromis multidens. Classification (NCBI taxonomy): domain Eukaryota; kingdom Metazoa; phylum Chordata; class Actinopteri; order Cichliformes; family Cichlidae; genus Heterochromis; species Heterochromis multidens. The sequence continues at coordinate 2,206 of VUQS01066926.1, read as the reverse complement.
TCCAGAGACAATAGCCATCTGCGGCCACAAAATGGCAGTAATTTAAAGGATGGGTGAAAATGGGCGGGAAGCGTTATGACAGAACATTGTCTGAGATGAAAGGAGAGGGAGATTGCTTTCACTTTGGTCTGTTTTAATTGATGTCTATTTTTAGATTTCACATCATGGTGCATTTTTATAGATACAGATATTTAACACAAAATAAAAGCGCATGCAATCTGATTATACTGCTCACTATAGAACAACAGACTGTGTCTGTTTGGAAAATGGCCTGTTTTTGCCCTTTAAACAGGAAGCAGTGGGTGGGTGAGCCAGCAATTTTGGAGAAACAAAACATGCAGGTTTATACATACAGGTTTAGCACGTTATAATTTTAGTTTTGTATGATAGCGTGCTAACATTTGGTAATTAGCACTAAACCCACATTATCTGAGGGAATTTTATTTGGAGGTGGTTGGTGGTTCTTTCAGGGGCTAAAGATTTGGTTCACATGAGGATTCTATCTTCTCAATATTTAAAATTTGTAACAACTTTATTAGACTTACAGTCATCAAAATGCACACATTAACTGACATCAGTCTCTACATGTGAGCCAAAAAACTGACAAGAAAGACCATTTTTTTTGTGTGTTTATGTAAGTGCAAAAATAAAAGCGCCCTGTACTTCCCATCCCACCCACCTACGCACATATGCATCCACTCACACACATGCAGGTTGATCTGCACTCCAAGGGGCCAGCTCCCAGTAAATGGATTGCTGGGCCCATTGATTTTTTTTTTCCCAGTGCCAGGCCTCGACCAGTAAGCCTATTTGATTTGGTTGGCTGTTATCCTGCAAAGCCAGCCCCCCACCACCACAAACGCATTCACACACATACACACACACACACACACCCCCCTTCCCAATGCCGCCGGCAGAAGCATCAGCGCCGATCGATGCACTGAGCTTTAGAGGAAACAAACTCAGCCACATGATAAGACACCAGTGGTGGAGAAGCCTTGAGATTATAGGCTCATTCTTTGGTTCATACAGGAGGTTTTGGTGCATGTGTGTGTGAATGACTATATGTGTCTATGTTTGTACCTTGGGCTCTCTTTTTGGCGTGTATGTGTATAACAGAATTTAGATGTGCCTGTAATGGTATTTTGATGTGCGTGTGGATTTTCAGGATGTGTTTAAGGCCTTTAGGTGCCTGTGAGAGTTTCAGTATGTGTGTAAGTGTGCAGTAGTGAGGTAAGGTGCACCAGAGTGCATGGTTTTGGCACAAAAGCAGGTCCAATTGACTGAAATGTGCAAGAGCTTGTGTGTTTGTGTGTGTGTGTGTGTGTGTGTGTGTGTGTGTGTGTGTGTGTGTGTGTGTGTAAGAGAGAGATTTGAACTCTGCCCTGTGAGCAGGCCTGTTCTTTAAATCTGTTGGGATCAATTCCAGCTCCCTGCCTTAATGTCGGCAGAGTAGTTCTCAAAGTAGGAAAATAGATTTCTGGCCCTGAACTCTTCCCACCAGGATTCTCTCTCTCTCTTTCTAATTCTCTCTAACGTCTTCAGCACTTCCACTTGCTTGCTCTCTATTCTCTTTTTGTCTCTATTCTCTGTATCTTTCTTCTCATTCTCTATTTCTGTCTTCTCCACTTTTGTTTTCCTTTTTATATTTTCTTAATAAAAGAAATTTCAGATGCACTCCAGCAGTGCCTGCAAGCAAATATATACTGGTTCAGTTTCTGGGTCGGTGTTTCTACTCTGCTCCACTGGACCTCAGTAAATGTTTACTGTAAAGATGCAAAGAAGCAATCCAGGTCTTGGAAAGATTCAGCTAGTTACTCATTAGCTTTCACCTACTTCTGTTGCATCTCAGCACTTCACTTCTCCCTTCAACTACATCTGATACTTTAAAAAAAAAAAAAAATCTGTTTTTGCCCCTCAAATTCTTGTATGTGATTCTATGTCTAAAATGTTTGGCTTTTGAACTGCTGATTTAACAAACTGACAAGATTTGTGTCCAATTTTGGATTCTGGAAAATCAAATATTTTTTATATACATATATATCAGGCATAACATTATGACCACTGACAGGTGAATTTTTTTTTTTTTTTTTTTCAATTTAATTTTATTTATATAGCGCCAAATCACAACAAAAGTCGCCTCAAGGCGCTTTATATTGTAGGGTAAAGACCCAACAATAATACAGAGAAACCCCAACAATCAAAC
>VUQS01066925.1:0-14241 GCA_015108495.1 Heterochromis multidens | reverse complement strand
CATATTCTCTCTCTCTCTCTCACACAAACACCCACACCACAGCGAAACTGTGTTTGTTTTTTGAATATGTTTTGTTTCAGATGCAGCAGTTGGAGACCCAGTATGTCTGTCTTATCCTCAACTTTTGTGTCCCCCCCCTTTTCTTTTTCTGTTCCTGCACCTTCTTCTCATATCTGTCACCAACCTGGCCCTCACCCCCTGTCAGCTCCGGCATAATACCCATGCTGAAAATAATGTGAATAATAAAATAAAATAAATAAATAAAATAAAAAGACTAACAAGAGGAGCCTACAGCGCTCCTCTTGGAACAGCAAAAGTGTTTGGCACAACAAGCATTCAGATCATGATTCTGCTTGCTAAAACTGCCGGACAGGACAGGTTTTTTTGTGTGTACTTGGGTAGGCAACATCACAGAAGCCTGGAAGCCTGGTGATTCCCTCTGGGGTTTACAACATGTATGTACCAAACTTAAGACCAAATCAGAATTAGTGATTAAGGGAAGTTGCCTCAGAAAAGGCTTGCTACTAATGGCGAGTGGCTCCTCTCTGGATTAGTGGTGGTTGGGTTTTTCTGTTTTTTTTCCCCTTGAGCCAGTGTAGCCTGATTAGAGTTGTTGTGTATGTTGTTGAATTTTTCATCAGTGTATAAACATCCCAAACTCAGTTACACCTACAAAAGGATCCTCCTCCAGCTGGATTGCTTTGAGGTGCAGAATTAGCACAGTTCGTTGACATATGGTACATAAGGCAGAGACAACTTTTCTGTTGAATTTAAAGTAGAACTCCTTTGATATGTTATCGCCTTTCATGTGTAAATTAAAATGGGTAAAAATGTCTTAAATGGCCGTGGGGGTATTGTTTGAACATTGGAACAGAAATGGAAATTGTCATTGCATTTATGCAGTGAGGAGGTGTAAAAGTTCCTCCGAGTCTTTGTAATGAAGAGTAGCTACTGACGCTCAGAGCTGGATATTAACGCCACAAGATGATACAATACGATCTGCCACCAGGAAATTCATTCTCTGAAATGAAAGAGAAATCCAATTTCCCCTGTATACTTCTCATTTGAATATAAATCAAAGGCTGGTTTGCTGCCCTTTTCCTTCCTGTTTTGCCCCACTTAAAATTAGAAACATAAAAAAAAGTCCAGGCCTCTTATCCCTATCATCTTTTGGGTCAAAAATACGAACCAGCACCGGTTGTTTCCCTGCAATTAGAGTGCAAATTTGGGTTTCCAGGCAAACCTTGGTGTAATTACTTTTTAGTTAAATATTTTAAGCATATAACTGTTGTTAAATGTTTTCTTCTCATTTAAAGTAAAATGATTCATAGAGTTTAATTTATTAAGTGATTGACAGAAATCAGTTGGTAGTTATTTGATTTATTCTTTTCATATCTACTTCCAGCTTTATCTTGTGATTGATTGTGATTAGAGGCCAGAAAATGACCAAAGAAAATTACCAGCACTGTGAATTCATTTATTTTTCAAAAAGTAAATAATAAATGACTTTTTCCGTCTATTCCAAAGTGAAGATTAATTTTGTTTTCTGTGATTGGAAACTGAATGTGACATTTTAATGTTGGTTGCACAAGACATGAAGTAAAAGTGGAGAAGCTTTCTTGGAATCTACAATATGCATTTTTTCCCCTGCATTTTCTTTCCAAACAAAGAAAAAAAAATAAAAAAAATAATAATGAGCTGATCAGCTGGGACTGAAAATAGTAACTGCAACCTTATGCAACTACTATCACCTATCAGCAATAGTAGGCTGAATATCTTTGGATTCTTGAATGATGGTCAGTCTAAATTCATGATTTGGAAATGACGTGTTCAGTGTTGTGATTGTAGTAAAATGTGATTTTAAATGTTTCCTCATTTTGAATAGTCTAAAATTCAATTATTATTTGATGCTTAAAAATAACTGGCTGAATAATTGATAACAATATTTGTTAGCCATACTTGGATTTAGATTTACCCTAGAAAAAAAAAGTGCTGTTAATTTTTAGTATTTTTAGAAATACACTTGACTGCTTTTTTTCCCAGAGGTGAAAAGATTAATACAATTTTTCTTATTTACTTATTCATGCTTATTTAAAAAATGTGTCTTTTGCTGGGCTCATTATTAATCCAACCTGCAATCAATAACTCTTTATTTTTAAATATGTGTTTAAAATGGTTTTATTTTCACTTTACAAAAATATGGAAGGGGGAAAAGGATCATAATAGAGTCAAAAAGAATTTAGTTAAAGTGTGATTCAGAGTTCAAATTAATTTATTTTCTCCTTATACTGGATCTTAGTGCAGCCTCTAAAAAAAAGGCAGGCTAGCTCGCTTTAAGCCAACTTTATTCTGGTTGGCTACCCCCCACAAACAGAAGGTTTGAACAGCAAGTGGGTGGTGCTTAAATATGCTAAATGACCATTTTAAGGATATATCCTCTCTTTGACATCATACAGATCAGAGAGTAAAAAAAAAAAGCCTGTTTGAAGCTTCTTCTCACATGCAAACACACACAGTGTTGAATGATCAGGCCCCATCATATCTTAAAGACCCCATATTATCCCCAAAGAGCACTTCGCTCTCAGACTGTTGGCTTACTTGTGGTTCCTAGGATATTTAAAAGTAGAATGGGAGGCAGAGCCTTCAGCTTTCAGGCCCCTCTTCTGTGGAACCAGCTCCCAGTTTGGTTTTGGGACACAGACACCCTCTCTATTTTTAAGATTAGCTTCGAACTTTCCTTTTTGACAAAGCTTATACTTAAGGCTGTATCAGAGAACCCTGAACTATCGCTTAGTTATGCTGCTATAGGCTTAGGCCAATGGGACACTTCCCATGACACAGTGAGTATTTCTTCTCGACTCACCTGTGTTTATATGCCACTGCTGCATGTCATTAACTTTTGCCTTCTTTCTCCCATAGTTTGTTTTGTCCTTGTCTCTCTGAGCTGTTCTTTTTCTCTTCTCTTTTCTCTCATCCACCGACAGGTCGCAGCAGACAGCTGAATAGAGAAGTGCTTAAAAATAGGAGATTGTCTGATTGTTGGGGTTTCCTCTTCCATATTGTAGGGTCTTTACCTTGCAATATAAAACATCTTGAGGGGACTGTTGTTGAATTGAACAAACTGGCTTGGAGGAATAATTTTTTACGTGCACTGATCTTATTTTTTAAACCTTTGTTGATGTTTAATATGAGGAACCACCATTGTACTGTAACAACATATGACTGAATAGAAAGAAAAGCATAACAGGTCCACTTTAAGTTGACTATGAGAGTTTCTTTCCTGTAAATAGCCCAAAACCATTCCCTCCATCTTCTGAGCAGGTTAAAACCATGAAGCCCAGGACTGTTGTAAATACTGCACCAGTCAGTATCTTGAGGAAAGGCGAGGGGTGTCTTTAGATGATTGCCTGTATTGACTGTATCGACTTTCCTTCTGTAAAATTACCCTGCACTGTTTTTTTTTCCTTTTTTTTTGATAGGCACCTCCAGTGATAGACACCCGGTGGATCCTCCCTCTTGAGTTGCAGCCAAACATTATCTGTTGTAGTGGAGACATGAATTCTGACTCAGACCAGATCTATCAAGGGACATCTAATAAAGCACTTTGTTGCTTCATTGCACATTTGTGCTCTGAAGGACACAGAGCAGCTACAGGAGACCAAGAGAGACTTGTCCTTATATACAGTCCATTGTCATTCCATTGAAATGTCACTGTTGTAGTAGTGTTCAGAAGGACATTCACATGTCAGAGAATGAACACATTCAGTGAGCTACTGTTTAATCTCTGCAATACATATTTCAGATGTAGGCTCTCACTAGGATGAACAGTTGTTGCCGTGTTTATCACACATTTTAAGCCATTGAGAGGATGTTTTTTGGTATTAAAGCATTCCCAAGTCTCTTTAACCCTAAGTTTAACCACAATAACTACAGTGGGGCAAATAATTATTTGATCCACTGCCGAATTTGTAAATTTGCTCACTTACAAAGAAATGAACAGTCTCTAATTTTTATGGCAGCTTTATTTTAATGGAGAGAGACAGAATATCCACCAAAAACCCAGAAAAAGCACATTACATAAAAGTTATAAATTGATTTGCATGTCATTGAGTGAAATACGTTTTTGAGCCCCTAGCAAAACATGACTTAGTACTTGGTGGAGAAACCCTTGTTGGGAAGCACCTCAGTAAGACATTTCTTGTAGTTGGTCATCAGATTTGCTCACATCTCAGGAGAGATTTTGGCCCACTCCTCTTTACAGAAACTCTAAATCCTTTAGGTTTCTTGGCTGCCGCTTGGCAACTCAAAGCTTCAGCTCCCTCCACAGATTTTCTGTAGGATTGAGGTCTGCAGACTGGCTCAGCTACTCCATGACCTTAATGTGCTTCCTCTTTAGCCACTCCTTTGTTGCCTTGGCGATATGTTTTGGGTCATTGTCATGTTGGAAGACCCATCCATGACCCATCTTCAGTGTTCTGGCTGAGGGAAGGAGGGTCTAGTCCAAGATTTTACAGTACATGGTCCCGTTCTTTGGCCCGTCAGTGCAGTGAAGTCATCCTGTACCCTTAGCAGAAAAACAGCCCCAAAGCATAATGTTTCCACTTCTGTGCTTGACTGTAGGGATGGTGTTCTTTGAGTCATACTCATCATTTCTATTCCTCCAAACATGGATCCAAGATTTCAATCCATTACAGCGTAGTGTGTTACCAATGGTGTTCTTGGTGACTGTGGTCCCAAGTGTCTTCAGATCATTAACAAGCTCCTCCTGTGTAGTTTTGGGGTGATCCACCACCTTTCTCATGATCATCCTCACCCTATGAGGCAAGATCTTGCATGGAGCTCCAGACTGAGGGCAATTGGTCATTTTATATTTCTTCCATTTCTGAATAATCACACCAACAGTATCTGTACTTGATTGACTGATTGTAATCTGTGTGCTACATGGGCACACAGCCAATCTGTGGGAACCAGAATTCTGTCTGGGCTGTAGGGGATCAAATACTTATTTCATTCAATGACATGCAAATCAGTTTATAACTTTTATGTAATGTGTTTTTTCTGGATTTTTGGTTAATATTCTGTCTCTCTCCATTAAAATGAAACTACCATGAAAATTAGAGACTGTTCATTTCTTTGGAAGTGAGCAAAGTTACAAATTAAGCAGGAGATCAAATAATTATTTGCCCCCACTGTAAGTGCCAAACCCCTAACCCTAAACCTAAATTTAATTTTAACCATTCAACTAAGTGTTGAAGCTCAACTAGTCAACAAAACGTTAAAATGATTACCTGCTTGTGACGAATTTATGGCAAATCTGTTTAAAAAAATATGCTAATTATGCTAAAGCAAATAGTTCAGGAGAGGTCAAAGGTTAACATCTCTCATTACTCCAAGTGAGGGAAACAAACAAGTTGCTTGAAGAAATAGTAGTGTAGCTATGTGATTACTTTGACTTATAAACCTTTAATCCGTTACAGTTTAAATTCTAAAGCTTCCACAAAACCATCCATCTTAAAAGCCGTCTGAGTGTAGATGCTTATTTTTTATTTTGTGTATTGATAAGTTGCTGTGTAATTGAAACAAATGATTTTGTTCATCAGTTGATTTTTTTTTTTAAATATTTGCTTAGACCATACAATAAAAAATGTAATTATGAATTAGAAAATATATATACAAAAGTCAACTGTATACTTCTATAGCCAAACATAACATCTGTAAGTATCAAAGTGAAGCACTTTACAGGCTAATGTTTGGCATTTACACTATAGAGATATATGACATGTGATAAACTAGCCATTGGTCATAAATTGTTCTCCATTAATTTTATGTTGACCAACTAATTAATTTGACAAATTTACACCTAATTTTCCCCCAATCAGCTCAGTTGTATAACTGTGCTCTTTACAACTGTCAATATCATCATAGCTTCAATGTCTCTACTTTTAGGACTCGGGTCTATCTAGCAGCTTTTTAAAATTCTCACTAAATAACACTTTGAGATAGTTCCTGTTTACTCACTGAATTCTCCTGAGATTTCAGGGTCTTGCTATTCCTGAGTAGGCATTGTGGCAATGGCAGGGTAAAGACTGCTGTAGTGAAATGTGAGATGCAGTGAAATGTGGGAAAAGCAAATTTGACACAGCCTTACTTCCAATGCATTCAGTTGTACTCACATCAAGAGTGATGGAGGTAATTGTGTGAAAAATGAAAAAAAAGGACTCAAAGTGAAGTATTAACCCAGTCTACTTTTTCTCCTCCATGCATCCACCTGCCAGAGAATGAGCTCAATATTATTGTTGGATTCCCTGCTTTGAGAACCTAGGGTAGAACCAGAGCCTTCTGGAGAGATTATACAGTATAACTCATCTGGCCTGGGACCACCTTGGGATCCCCCAGGAAGAACTAGAAAGTGTTGCTGGGGAGTAGATCATCTGGAAAACCCTGCTTAGCCTGCTGCCACCATGACCCAACTTCAGATAAGCAGAAGACAATAGATGGGTGGATGGGTGGATTGATGGATGGTGGATTGATGGATCGGTGGATGTTTGTTTTGAAAAACTAGAATTTCTATCTAATATTTGGTGTAAATTATATCTCGATTTTCAGAAACCCTTCAGAAGAAAATACAAATTAATGTGCATAACAATAATCGACAAAACCTGGGCCACACTGAGGCCTTGACTTTAAAATAATGTGGTTAAAAAACAGCACTTGGTTGTATGTACTAAAAAATCTTTTCCCAATACTGTTTTCATGAAGGCAAAATATTTCATCTATTATTCATAAAGGAGAGGAGGAAACCCGGTGAGACCGGAGCCACGTCCGTCACTGCTCTGTTATGTTTGACTCGCTCAGATGAGTGAGCCGAACAAGCCACTGGGAGTTCTGCTCTCTCTCTTGCACTGCAGAAGCACACTCTCTTACTGTAGGACATTTTCATTCAGGTCCCAAAACACTGATGTTTTGCTTTTCGGCGTACAACTGTTGGTTACAAATGTGTCTTTTTGTTTACAGCTCATTTCTGCTCTTTTTCTCATAATAATGTGTTACTCTAAATGAAATATACATAAAGTCTCATTATCATCAGTGCTATGTACAAGTAGTAAAACACATTAGTGTCACTAAAGTTGTATGAAACATGTGTGTTATGGTTTTAGGCTTTGATGTTTTTATAATGCAATAACTCAGATATACTGTATTAGTAATACATCTCAAACAATGCCACTGAGCACCATGCTGTTCACTGCAGCTTCTTTAAAGAGAGTACACATGTACTGCTTCACGTCGAACAATAAAGAGTAGGAGGAATTCATTATTCGCTGTTATTCATATGCAAATGCAAACTTATTGTCTGAAAGAATGCCCTGCTCTTCAGTTTCCACTTAGCTGTGTGATCCAGCTGTGTGTATGTGTGTGTGTGCTTGAGTTGGGGGGGGGGGGACATGCATCATCACATCCTATATCAATTATGTTGAGTGGTCTCTTCACATTGATTAGCAGATAAGAGGTTGAGCCAAATGCTTTTGTTCCAGGAACACACTGTTGCCAGATGAGTTGGAGCATGATGGTGAAAAGGCTGTGGAGGACCCTCGAGGTTTGATCAGAGCAGAACTCAGTGAACAAGCTGGCCTGAAGTAAACTGTCCTCTGTGTTTGGCTGTTTTCTAAACATGTTCAACAGGAAAAAAAAAAAAATCATCCCTTTCTCCCCAGCATCCCATTATCTGCAGTTGTTTATGCCAAACATCACTAGAAGGTAAAGTGATTTGTGCTGTGCCCATTTGAAAGTGGACCAGAGGGAGAGAGTCTAGAGAGTCTACCCCCGACTTTAAAAACCACCGTTTTTTTTCCACAGTGAAATCCAATTAATCAAATACATAAATATATATTTGGTGATATTCAAATATAAACTTCCCTTCTGAAAAAAAGAACCATTTAGAAAACATCATGTTTGTCAGTGGCATAGACTTTCATTGTTCTTTAAAATACTAAAAAAATATGTCAGTGGCCGACACAGTAAAGTTTACTAATATGTTTTTATGGTCTGTCACACCCCCAACTTTAAGCCTTACCATGTATGGTGGACTTTGCAGTGGTTGCTATGACTAAATAGACCTAACCTGGAATGGAAATCCTTCATGCAGTTGTGATTGCTCTTTTGTATTGTTGCCTCTTTTGCTGTGCTGTTTTGTTCTCATCTCCTCAGCAAGTTTTCTGCCAGTTTTGGTCACACTCTGCCAGAGTGCACTATCAGAAGCTGCTTCTTCTCTATTGTCAGTGTTGATGCGGCATGCCATGGTTGCTTGGTTAATGCCATGTTGTTTTTCTGTAGCCAGAAGTGACCACATTTTGATGAGAGGGTAGCATGCATAGGTATCAGCAAATCCTGGCAAACTTAGTTTGCATGCTCCATTCATAACCTGTACAGGAGCAACGAACACACCAATCAGAAGGCCAGTGGTTTAATCCTTGGCATTCTCCAGACATTGTGTCAAAGTGTCCATGAGAAAGAGTCTGAATCTCAAATTGGCCTGATGCGCCTATGATAGTGTAAGTATGACTGTGTGTTTGAACTGGTGAATGTGGCTTGTAGCATGCTGAGTGCTCAGTAAGAGTAGAAAAGTGCTATTTAAATGCCAATCGATTTATACTCCTATGAGGCCTACTGTATATGAGACCTAGAAAAGCCTGTCAAATACACACCACCAACTTTAAGCATTACCATTATCCAAATAGATGATATATATATATGTATAAAATAAAAAATCAGCACCTGTATACTTTTTATGAAGGGAGAAACTATCTAAATGGCCAAAAACATTTCTTGTATCAGGCTGTAAACATACTTTTTAATGCTGTAAAGTTTGAAATTTTAATATGGGCATGTATGGGAGTTGACTCCCTTTTTGGAGTCAGTCTGAAGTAGATACTAGTGAAGTTGTTTTTGGCACTTCTGCGCTGGCTTCATTTTTCAGCCCCAAAGGTCGCTGCTTGGTTTTTTACATTACTATGAACATGCTGAAATTTGTTTTCAGTCATACCTAGATAGACTAATTAGAGCATAAAATGTGAAAATTGCAGCTGATTTAGGATTTTGTTGTCTCTGGTGTTTTCTTATGTTTCTCTGTATTCTCCTGTCTGGATTTTAGTATTTTATTTTGGTAACTGCTTTTCCTTGTGCATCTTTTTTGTTTTGCTTCCTGTTTTTGTCTGTTTTCCTTTGTTTTGTGATTGTGTTCAATTGTTTTAAATTTGTTTTTTGTTTTTTTATTTCTCTTGACAGAATTCAGTCCACTGCAACCTGAACTAGTTATGACATATAACCTTTGGGTGTTTACAAATCCTGGTGAAAAATCCTTGATGTTAATAAATAAAACCTGCCTTTCACACAGCCAGTTATGTGACTCCTATCCATAAAACTGACCTTTACAGTACAAAAAAACATCTTCAAACACAGCTACATGGTATAAATGTAAAAGTCTGAAACGTTAACCATGCCCCAGTTTGTGAAACAATGTGTGATGCAGAATAAGGTGTAAATGTAAAGTATGATGTGGAAGTCTGGGCCTGAAACCTCACCGAACAGCCAGCTTGAGTTTGTGACCTTTTCATTTTATGAAGACTCCTTCAAACAGATGACTCACTCAACAAAAAGAAAGCTTTTATTATTGTGAGGAAACACTTTATTTTTCTGTTTGATTAAGGTTATTACACTCTAGAATCAGGTATGGCCAGAGTGTCAGATCTTTGAAAGTGCATCAGAGTGAATGTTTTTAAGGCTTTAATGCAGCATAACCACAATTCATATACTGATTCTAGTCAGGTTTCCAGATCGACAGAGACTGCACGGGCAAATCAGATGAGAATAGCATCAGAGTTAGAAAGTTAGAAAGAAACCTCTTTGATAGGTATAAGGTTAGACTGGTGAACAGTAAATGAACACCAGGCTGGTTAGGTTAAGTCTTATCTAACATTAAGATTGGAAGTCTTAACCTGGAGTTAAATATTGATAAAATTAGCTCCACCTTCACCAGCTGCAACAGTAATGCATTAATATTTATAATCTGATACCGTGCATTATTCATTTATTTTCTTTAAAATTTTTAAAATTTCCAAATCTACCTATTACAAATCCATCTTGAGGGTCTCCCTGAAAGATTCACCGGTATAATGATGACCACTAATATTAAGTATATCCTTGCAGTTTCAAATCCATTACTGAATAATGCATCTCATTTCAGAAAATATGACCCTGATAAAACAGCAGTGAGAAATTCCTGGCTCATCCTCCAGGTGAAGACAAGCAGTTCACATCTCATCCACGGTGCTGCCTTTCATCCCGTTCCACTGGGTTAAAATGCGAGCAGTGGTTCACTGAATGTGTAGTCACACTGGGAGCTCTTGCAACCCTTCAAATTATCGGGTATGAAATATTCAGACCTTGCCTCTGTGGGGACTGAGCAAAAACATGGCAGGAGCTGATTGGGTGGCTGAGTTTCCCTTTAGTGCACACTGTAACTGCATTCACCTTTTACACTCACAGGGTCGATATAAATAGATGCACTTCCTACCCCGTCTTTAAAGCATGTAATTACAATGCAGGCAGTTAGAAAATATAATAATTGGCAATTTGGAAAAGCTGGGTTGGGGGTTAACTGTTTTCCATTAACTGTGATAAGAATAAACATTTGGAAGGTTGGAAATAGACTGTTACTTATATACTGTAGCAGATTTCTGATCAGTTTAGCACTCAAAGTGCTTTCTACTACAAGTCTCATTCACCCAATCACACACATATTCATACAGCACTTTTATCTAGGCCTAAGCACTTTCTAACATTTACACATACACACTCACATTCTGACAGATGAACTGGGGGCAACTCAGGTAACCCAAGGATACTTTGGCATGTAGACTGGAGGAGTCAGGGATTAATCCACTGACCTTCCGATTGGTAGACGACCCACTCAACTACCTGAGCCACAGCTCAGGGTTCTGTCTGACCTTTTAATCGAGATACAAATGTTTCAGTATATGCATATGTGGTTGTGTTTTTTTAAAAGCAACTTTGGGGAAATAAATGTTTCAAAGAGATAAATAAAGCAGAGTAACAGCTTAGCTAGCTGATAAGACCATCTTAGATGTTTGACACTTCAGGACTGCATCTTAGGCAGAAAAAAATAACGCTTAATCCAAAGTTCAAAAACTGCTATTAATAAATGTAACTTTAGTGATCCTGACGATAAAAACTGCACACTAAGTGTCAACAGTTTGAAAAGATGTAGAATAAGTTCTCTGAAATGCTGCGGTAGCTCAAGCAAGTGTTTATTTCACTTCAGTATCAATATAAAGAAATCTCAGGAAACAGCTGGTGTTTGATTAACATGTACGGCAAGACCTGCAGAAAGGTTAGAGCAGACTTCAGGCACAGTGTAAACTGTGGTTCTCAAACTCCAGACTTCCCTACATTATTGTTATCCCCTACAAAGAGTGATGGATGGATATGATGGTAGCTTAGAAAAGTTTTTAGAACCTTTAAGAGGTGAAACGATGTGCTAATTCAGAAAAAAAAACTAAGCATGAATTAAAAAAATTAATAAGGTTGTATCCTGTATCCATTTTATTTAGAAGAAATTTTTTTCTTCTTATCCTTGTAATCTTCTTGCAACACTTTAGGCTTATCTTGTCATTCTCCAGGGGTCCTGGTTATTGATTTCTTTTCTGCAGAAACTGCATGCATCCAGTTTCACATTTTCAGCTCATCTTTGTAAACACAAAGACAATATGGAGACAGCTAAATCTTTTCCTTCCCTCCCCCTTTTGGAAAGGAAACAACAAAACTGTCCATTGCAGATAACCTGAGAAGGATAAACAGCCCAGGCACTGTTTTGGGGTTTTTCTTTCTTTTCTTTTTTTATATGTGTTCATAACCCTTTTGCTCTCTTTTGCCACATATACTGTGGACAGCTCAGTCAAACTCAAGTTTTAGTTGCTCTCATTTACTTATGGTTTTAATTTCTATTCACTGTATAAAACATGAGTATAAATGCTGTCTGCTTCCAGTCAAACATTAAAAGTTAACAAAATAAACAGGTTAGGAAAACCCTTTAATGGCCACTGTGGGTACACAGTACAGTGCCTGTAGTGTTATTCTTCTTAAGTGTTGTGTAATGTACATTCACAGGACACTTTATTAGGTACATCTTGCTAGTACAGGATTACAGATCTGGTGACTGTGGAGGCCATTTGAGTACAGTGAACTCACTGTGATGTTCGAAAAACCAGTTTAAGATGATCTGGCCTTTGCAACATGGCGTGTTATCCTGCTGGAAGCAGACATCAGAGGATGGGTACACTGCAGTTATAAAGAGATAGACATGGTCAGCAACAATACTCAGATAATTTGTGGTGTTTTGTGGTACTAAGGGGCTAACAGTGTGCCAACAAAATATCTCCCAAACCATTACATCACAATCACCACCTGAACCATTGATACAAGGCAGGATAGATCCATTCTATAATGTTGTTTATGCCAAATTCTGACCCTACCATCCAGATGTTGCAGCATAAATCGAGACCAGGCAATATTTTTCCGGTCTTCTATTGTCCAGTTTTGGTGAGCCTGTGTGAATTGTAGCCTCAGTTATGAATCAAGGTTCAATGTGTTGTATGTTCAAAGATGCTCTTCTACATTCGGTACCTTGGTTGTAATGAGTGGTTATTTTCCTTCCTATAAAGTTGAAACAGTCGCACATCTCAGCTTTATCGCCCAAAGAACTGCCACTTACCGGATATTTTCTCTTTTTCAGACCATTCTCTGTAAACCCTAGAGATAGTTGTGTGGGAAAATCCCAGTAAATGAGCAGTTTCTGAAATACTCAGATCAGCCCGTCTGGCACCAACAACCATGCCTCATTCAAAGTCACTTAAATTGCCTTTCTTCCCCATTTTGATGCTTGGTTTGAATTTCAGCAGGTTGTCTTGACCATGTCTGCATGTCTACATGCATTGAGTTGCTGCCATGTGATTGGCTGATTAGATATTTGTATTTATAAGCAGTTGAACAGGTGTGCCTAAAAGAGTGGGCAGTTTTATATTCTGTGAAGATAGACAGGTTTGACAGAATTCACCAGCTGCATTTACAAATCATCCAGTAATTTCTTGTGGTAGGCCCCATGTAGGCACTAAAAAACTGTGGTTCCAGCTTGTAATTTTGTAGTGTTAATTTATCCATCCATCCTCTTATCCAATTCAGGGTAAGCCTATCCCAGCTGCCATAGGGAGGGTACACCCTGGACAGGTCACCAGTCTGTTGCAGGGCTAACAGAGAGAAAGACAACCATTCACACTCACGGGCAATTTCAGAATCATCAATTAACCTAACCCCTCTAACTGTATGTCCTTGGACTGTGGGAGGAAGCCGGAGTACCCAGAGAAAACCCACGCAAACACCGTGGCCAGATGGCGGAGTTGAACCCTGGACCTTCTTGCTGCGAGGCAACAGTGCTAACCACCACACCACCCTGCTGCTGGTGGTAATTTATTTTAAATAAAATTGAGTGGAACTGATCCTAGATGGTGGCGGTACAGTGGTGCAGTGGTTAGCACTGTTGCTTCACAGTAAGTAGGTTCTTGGTTTGAACCTCCTGGGTTGACTGGGGCCTTTCTCTGAGGAGTTTACAGTATATATTCTCCCTGTGCCTGTGTGGGCCAGATTCATGTACTTTGTCTTCATCCAACAGTCCAAAAAACATGCATGTTAGGTTAGCTGGTGATTCTAACTTGGCTGGAAGTGTGGATGTGCGTGTATGAATAGCTGTCTCTCTGTGTTAGCCCTGTGAAAGCTGGGATAGGCTCCAACCCCACCATGACTCCAAGCTGGATGAGCAGTAAAGAAAATGGATGAATGTATGGATGATTCTAGATGGCTCCCTGCACTAAGTCGGCTAAAAAGGTCACAAACCAAAACAGTTGTTTTATCCATACCCTGTTCTGATGGAGGATGTTCATGTTAAACATGGCCAAAGTTTCAAATAATGAGGTCAGTGTATGTACAGTACATCCCATACAGTGTATCCCAGTCATCATCATCTATAAAAAGAGCACAGTTTAATATATCTATATAGTGCTGTGAAAAAGTATTTGCCCCCTTCCTGATTTCTTAGTTTTTTGCATATTTGTCACACTTACATGTTTCAGATCATCACACAAATTTTCATATTAGACAAAGATATCCTGAGTA